>VDFB02233304.1:0-10420 GCA_007258455.2 Sequoia sempervirens | reverse complement strand
AATCAATTTTCCTCCATCTTGAGGTGAATTCGGTGTTGCAAGTTATCATCCTCGGCCCAATCAATCCATTCCTAGCTTAAGGTGGATTCGGTGCCGTAATCATCCTATCAATCAATCAAAGCTCTAGGGTTACTAAAGGTAATCTCATGTAATCAAGTTTGAGGTCTCTCTCTCACGCCATCCAATCCAATCCAATCCAATCCAATCCAAATCAAACCCAATCAAATCCAATCCTATCCAATCCAATCCAATCCAATCTAATCCAATCTAATCCAATCTAATCCAATCAAGTCCAATCAAATCCAATCCAAATCCAATCAACTCTGATCAAATCTAAATCAAATCCAATCCAAATCCAATCCAAATCCAATCCAAATCAAATCCAATTAAATCCAAATCCAATCATATCTAAATCAAATCCAAATCCAATCCAATCCAAATCTAATCCAATCCAATCAAATCCAATCCAATCCAAATCAAATCCAATCAAATCTGATCAAATCAAACCCAATCCAATCTAATTTAAATCCAATCCAATTGATTGAAGTCCAATTAGATCCAATCCACACTCCATCACAATCAAATCATTTGACAAAGGCATTAACCTACTCATCTAGCATTTGCATGCCCGTTCAGACCCGTTCACAAGCAAAGAAGATGGCCGACCTTCAAGCTCAGAATGCTCAACCAAACAACTCCCAAGATCCCAACAACACCTCATCAGATCCCAACAAGGGTACCAATATCTTACATGACCCTCACAATGGTACTTCATCACACTCCAACACTGAGAATCAGAATAACTCACCACATGGAGAAGAGAGCATGGTTAATCAACCTGAACTCACACTTGAGGAACATTTTAGTAATCCTGCCAATGTGCAAATGACCGATCGTTTGCTTGCAAAACATGGGGAAGAAATCTTGGCCCACTTGATTGAGAAGGGTGTTAAACCTCCCTCCAATGTTGACTTGTCCAAATATAAGGGTGCCCCATCTCACGTACTCCAAGGGTCCCAAAATGCACCCGAAGGTTCATACTTTTCCAATGTTCCTCCAATTGAGGGTTGGCATCAACCTGAATTTGGCAATGCCGTCCTTTATCAGGTTAATTATCCCCCACATGCTTCGACCTCAGCTATAGGTGGATCCAGGTGCCCGATCCCAATAATCCTTTCGCTTATGGTATGCCACAAAACATTCTGCAACCTCCGCCATTAGCATTAACCGCACCCCCTCCTTTGAACCCACCTACAGTCAATATTGGGGGTACCTCCTTTGCTACATCGCTTCCTCCTCCTGGGACCACCAACACACCACCTCAACAGGTTCCCCAATCTACTATCCCGCCTCAAATACCACCACAAGGCGCACCCCAACTGAACATTCCGAGCGGAACCCAACAACTTCCTTTACAAAGTGTGCCCACACAACCCCCGCCGTCTCATCCGCAACAACCTATACCCAATACTTTGACCTCTTCACAACAACCATCCTACCAACCACAAGGCAACCCATCTCAACCGCCTACCCAAACCATATCTCCCTTTCTTGCGTCCCTTTTGCGTCCAAAGGTCCAACCACAACATAATATCCCACCTCAGTCCATACAACACTCGATGCCGCAACAACAACCTCCACAACACTACTACCACCATAATCAACAACAATTTTACCAACAACCGTTCTATGCAACCTCCCAACAATCACAACAATATCTTCAATACCAACAGGCCAACACGCAACGTCCCGTCCAAGTCCCTCAGCGACCTACCCCACACCTTCACCAAACAAATTCATATTATGTCCCACAACAACAACCCCCATATCAACAAAACCCCCTACCTTATCCTCAAGTCGTGTCATCATCCAATCATCCAAACCCACATTTTAACAATCCAACACCCTTTCAACATGATCCCTTATCTTTCTATCATCCATATCCCCCCAACCCACCCCCTGCTAGTTCAGACTTGTTGGAAATCAAAGCTGCCCTTAAGGACCTTCAAGCAGGGGGCACAAAACAATCATTTAAATTTGAAGATATATGCCCATATCCGTTCGATCCATCCATCTCATTGATCCCATTCCCTAAACACTTCGAGATTCCAAAATTTGACAAGTACAAGGGAGATAAAGACCCTAAGGCCCACTTGCAAGAGTTTTATGCACAGTGTCAAGAAGTCATGTATAATGATAACTATCTCTTATGTCTCTTCCCAAGAAGTCTAGCGAGCCACGCCCTAGATTGGTTCATGACTCTTGAAAAGGGGTCTATAAAAACTTTTGCAGACTTATCAGAACAATTTGTCTCCTACTTCTCCTTCAATTTGCAGAAGGATACTGACACCTTAGATCTCTTGAAAGAGAAACAACGGGATGGAGAAACCTTTACCAGCTACCTCCAACGGTGGCGTGCATTAGCTAGTCGAATGAAAAATCCTTTGAAAGAAAAAGACATGGTCACTCTTTTTGTGGAAAATTCACATCCCGACATGGCCCACAATTTTAGACTACACTGTGTCACCACTTTCGCTGAGATAGTGGAAAAGGGACCTATCCTTGAACGTGCCCTTATCGCCAAAGGACACATTAAAATACACAGTCATGACAAAGAACGGTCATTCGGAGATAAATCATGATTTTGGAACAAAAACAAAAATGCAGTGAATGATGGAGTGACAGACACCAAACATGTCCAAGTGGCTAATGCATCCCAAGGGCAACAACAGTCTGTACCCAATGCCATATCAGTACCACAGGGGGCACCTCGTCCCCCTCAACAGTCAAACCAAAGAAATTAGGGGAACACCAAACGTCAATACGCCCAATTAGGTGAACCCTTGAGTGTTGTTTTCAATAAATTGTTACAAATCAATTATCCCATCACATATCCTGTCACCAAACCATTCGATGAGTCCAAACCCAAGCTGGCATGGTTCAAAGAAAATGAGTATTGTGACTTTCATAAAATCAAGGGACACTCCTTGAATAAGTGTCAGGGTTTAAAAAATTATGTCCAAGATCTCATTGATCGAGGAGATATCAAGGTTGACCCCAGTCAACCTTCGTCATCCAATGCTCAACTGCAAATCTATCAAAACGCCTTCCCCAAACATAGTCAAGGTCCTAGCACTTCCACTAGTCATCCCCAAGACAACAGCACCAATAATGTGACTTACAAGAATGTGCCCTTCAATTATGAAGGCGTTATTCATTACATTGAGCAGGTTGAACCCCGAGTATCCATGATACACGTTAAAGCCAAAGACCCACAATGTGCTGTGACTACGCGACGGGCCCGCATCACCGTCCCTACAGCCTCCACACCCGTCCTACCCACTCCTGTAAACTCTCAATATAACATCCTTGATCACCTAAGGAAGACCCCCGCTCATATATCTATTCTGGATTTGCTTAAGTCTTCCCCGGTACATCAAGAGATCCTCAATAAAGCCTTGCAGGAAACCCATGTCCCAAACGACATCGACCCCACACAATTCCAAGCTTTGGTGGGACACTTGGCTTTGTCTCACCACCTCCATTTCAGCCACAATGATATGCCCAACATTGGCATCAATCACAACCGCCCCCTACATATCGAAGTCATAATTGCCCGTCATAAAATAAAAAGGGTCTTGGTAGATAATGGCTCTGCCCTTAATCTATGTACTTTGAAATTCATAAAACAGATAGGGTATTCTCAAGCGGACCTAAGCAACCAGATAATTACAATCAAGGCTTATGACAATGCAGAAAGAAATTCAGAAGGCATTATCAGTCTCCCTATCCAAGTGGGACCTGTGCTCCAGTATACTACCTGCCATGTCCTTGATCTGGACTTACCATATAATCTCCTCCTTGGCCGCCCATGGCTCCATGCTATGCAAGCTGTTCCATCCACATACCATCAATGCCTCAAATTCCCAGTTAACGAACAGGAGGTCACCATCTATGTCGACCCCCAACCATTTGAGTATTGTCAAGCTTTAGAAGCATCTTTCCCCCATTTACATTATTGTCCTGGGGTCGAAATGGGGGCCTCCCAGTCATTATCCTCCAATCCATCATCCTCCAATCCATCATCTACTGTAACAACCGCTCCATCTTCCACTAATCCTACAGTCACAAAAGTTTAGATCATTGACAAAGGGTGTGGTGAGTATGAAATGCATACTGCTCTTAATGTAGCAACCATGCCACCATCGCCACATGAGTATGGTCAACCTCCCCATGCTACCCCAAAGGAGGACAAGATTGTCACCTTCCGTGGCAAAAATATTCCTACCACCACCTTCGTATCTCCAAGTATCAAAACAGATGCGCCAGAAGAAGACATAAGTCAGTGGGTCTATCGCGAAGAGCCCGAACTAGAAACTCCTCTAAAGAAATATTTTCAGGAAAAATATCCTTGGCCAACAAAGTTCGTGGAAAAACATAACTACCAAGGTAGAGGCCTAGGTAAAGAGGAACAAGGGTGATTGCAACCCATTGATACGTCTCTGCTACCGAAGAATGTGGGCATTGGGTATGACAGAAAGCAAAAGAGTCCCGCAACATCATCTAATACTTCCAATAGTATCACCGTGGACGATGGCTCATTGGAAGACATACCCGAGGAAGAATCCATCATACACGCGTATGATGATGTCGATCACACTGACTTATCGTCCATGTTCGAATGCCTATCTGTTTGCACCATCAGCCTATCCCTTCATCACCCTGAACTCATTGACTGGGACCTACACAACACCACACCTGTCAGTATGACTACGGACACCTATGTCAACCTTATGGGATTGGGGGAGGATGAACACTCCAGTCGCAAAAATAAAAATCAGAAAAATAAAAAGAGGTCATCTAGTGAAAACCTCTCTGAGGCACTCCCTGACCTAGAAAAAGTAAAAATAAAGGACGCATCTAAAACTGAAAACCTCGAAGAGGCACCGGAAGATTGAGATGTTCATCTTCCCCTTATGGGAACTCAGCTATCTACCAGATCATCTATCCTGATTGAAGAAACGCAAGAAGTTAATTTGGGAACTGTTGAAAATCCGAAGATCACCTATGTAGCCAAGTCACTCTCCGAACAAGAATATCCAATCTTTGCGCAGCTACTCCAAGAAGGCATCATCAATTTTGCCTGGTCATATTCAGACATGCCAGGCTTAGACCCCGCTTTAGTGGTTCACCACTTAGACATTCATCCAAATGCCAAACCCGTCAAGCAAAAACTTCGTAAGATGCATCCACAAGTTGCGTTGTTAGTAAAGAAAGAGTTGGAGAAGTTACTGGACGCGGGTTTTATCAAACCTATTGACTACTCCGAATGGATCTCTAACATAGTGCCGGTTGCTAAACCAAATGGTGACATTCGGTCTCCGCATGCATTTTAGATCTCAACAAAGCCCTACCAAAAGATGATTTCTTCCTAATATTGACATGTTGGTCGATTTAATCCAAGAGGACACTTAGATGTTGTCCCTCATGGATGGCTTCTCTCAAGTTACAAACTGGGGATCCTAATTGCACCTGAAGACCAGCACAAAACTGCCTTCACAACTCCTTGGGGCACCTTCTGCTACAACGTTATGCCCTTCGGTCTCAAAAATGCAGGGGCAACATATCAGAGAGCCATGACGGTTATCTTCCATGACCTCATCCATATCATCATGGAGGATTATGTTGATGACCTATTAGGGAAGTCCAAGACACGAGCAGAACATCCGGCTATTCTGAAGAAGATATTTGAGCGACTAGAGCACTATAAGTTGCGGTTGAATCCAAAGAAGTGTGTCTTTGGGGTTACGTCGGGGAAATTGCTGGGTTTCATCGTCTCCCGCAGAGGTATTGAAGTTGATCCTGCCAAAGTAAAGGCTATTCTGGACATGCCGCCTCCACGCAATCTAAAGCAGTTAAGAAGCCTCCAGGGAAAAATGCAGTCCATCCGGCGGTTTATAGCCCAACTTGCAGATAAATGTCAACCTTTTACTCATCTTTTGAAGAAAGATTCTACATTCTGATGGACAGCACAATGTCAAATGGGTTTCGATAAAATCAAAGAATACTTAGCTCATCCCCCAATTTTGATGCCGCCTATCCCAGGAAAACCCCTCCTGCTTTATATCTCTGCTACCTCGGTCGCACTGGGGGCATTATTGGCACAGCATGATGAGTCACTCAAAGAAAGAGCAGTCTACTACATCAGCAGAACACTAGTCGGCTATGAGTTAAATTACTCTCCTATGGAAAAAGCATGCCTTGCGCTAGTCTTCAGTACACAGAAACTCCACCATTACATGCTCAATCACCCAGTCAAATTAATGGCTAAAATTGATCCTCTAAAATATTTGTTGTCTAGAACCACCTTGACTGGCCGCATGGCCAAATGGGTCATGTTGCTAAGCGAATTTGAGATTGAGTATGTAGAGCGCAAAGCTATTAAAGGACAGGTTATTGCTGATCAATTGGCTGAAGCACCACTAGTAGACGCCTACCCAATAGACACTGAATTCCCAGATGAAGGAATCTACACAGTAACAGAAGCACCATCTTGGACGTTATACTTTGATGGCTCATACACTCACAATGGATCTGGGGCAGGAATTCTATTAGTCACCCCTCAAGGTGACTACATCCCAAAATCCTTTAGAATAGCATTTCCCTGCACCAACAATATGGTGGAATATGAAGCCCTCCTCACCGGCCTTAGAATTGCAAAACAATGGCACATTACACATTTGAAAGTCTTTGGGGATTCCTTGTTGGTTATCAGACAAGTTAATGATGAATTCCTCACAAAGGATGACAAACTGCTACCCTATAAATGCATGGTGGACGACTTCAAGAAGTATTTCACCTCCATACAGTTTGACCAAATCCCTCGGGTGCAGAATAAAGCAGCAGACGCCATGGCCACTATTGGCTCTTTGATTGACATGCCCAAAGATCGAACAAAGTGTGAGTTTCTGGTCGAACAACTGTTAATCCCTGCGTATGATGTCCCTGACACTGACATGGTGTGCGATATCATAGGTCCCGCCTCCCCGTGGTACCAAGACATATATACTTACCTCCATGACAACACCATACCCCCGGAACTTACACGCAACCAACGTAAATCCTTTATACATCGTTCATCCCGATAAATCCTCGTTGATGATACACTTTATCATTGCGGGTATGATGGAATCCTCCTAAGATGTCTGAATGAGACCGAAGCCCAAACGGTACTAACGGAAGTACATGGTGGTATTTGTGGGGCTCACTCAAATGGTATGGCTCTAGCCAAAAGAATCCTACGGGCTGGATATTACTGGCCTACAATGGAACGTGATGCTTGTGAATTTGTAAAGAAATGTCTTTTGTGTCAACATCATGTGGATTTGGTCCATGCTCTAGCACAAGACCTTCAGCCTCTCTTAGCACCATGGCCATTCTCCCAATGGGGTTTTGACTTGATTGGCAAGATTCACCCACCATCATCCGACGGCCATACATTCATTATCACTGCAACTGAGTACTTCACCAAATGGGTGGAAGCAATGCCACTCTCCCAAATCACTGGTACTCAGATTTCTAAATTCATCCTCTACCATATTCTCTGCAGATATGGTATCCCCTCCACTATAATTTCTGATAACGGAAAGCCATTTAAAAATCAAGCCATGAAGCACCTATGCGATACCTTCCACATCCAACATCGTTGGTCAACACCTTACTATCCTCAGGGTAACGGTCAGGCGGAAGCGACCAACAAAACTCTCATTCGCATCCTCAAAAAGGTGGTCAATAGCACTGGACGAGATTGGCACCTTCACATTCATCCCGCCCTTTGGGCATACCGCACATCCATCCGCACCCCAACAGGTGCCACCCCATACTCATTAGTATATGGAGCTGAAGCCGTCTTGCCAATCGAAGTCGAGCTCCCCTCATTGAGAATTTCTTTGAAGAACCTCATCAGCGAAGAAGATGCTCGCGTCGCTCGGCTTGCACAGCTAGAGTTACTCGATGAACGTAGAATTCAGGCCTATGATCACCTACAAGTATACCAGAATCGTCTCAAACGTCATTACAGTAAAAAGGTCCGCCCCAGGCAATTCCAGGTTGGTGAACTTGTGCTCAAGGAAAATCATCGCACTCAGCAAGATCGTGACAAGAAAGGAAAATTTGAAGCAAACTGGTTAGGGCCATATATCATAACTGCCAAATATGGATCTAGAGCTTACAGGTTGACTACTCTGGAAGGGGACCCCCTCGACGAACCTGTCAATATTCTCCATCTAAAAAGGTTCTACGCTTAAAGTCTGCTTGGTCTACCCTATCAAAAAATCAAAAAAATCAAAAAATCAAAAAACCAAAAAAATCAAAAAAATCAAAAAAGTGACAAAAAAAATCCAAAAAATAGTAAAGAGAAATAAATTCGTCCTATGGTGAAAACCACCTCTTGGTGGCGCCTTGGATAAGTATGGATGGTGAAAACCTGGTAACAGGCATCATCCATAGAGAGCTTAATTATTATCTACCTCGTATCCTAGTTACTTTATGTTGTCATCCACACTTTCATCCCCTCACATCAGCCTAGGCCGCTTGGTACTTATTGATTGAGCATTGGACAACTCACCTTACCTATCCCTCATCCTGAGCTTTCTTATATCCCACTTTGAGCTTGTGTCTTTCGTCCGTCAGTCCATGTCGTCATATAGGATCGTCCATTGCGTCGGTGTCCATCTAGATCTCATCATTTTATCCCGCTTCCATCCTTTTATCGAACTACGTTGCCCCTGCGCTTTCACGTAGGAAAGGTTGGTCATTCGATCCTCCCCTGGGGCATTTGTCGGTCATATCGTGTGTCCATCATCGGTCACCATTGTCCTCTTTCTGCTTTATCCATGGTCCTTTTTCATGAACTACGAGGGCTCTACGCTTTCACGTAGGCAAGGCCAATCTTTGATCGGCCCCCGAGCCCCTAGGTCTTTAGGTTGTTTCTTGTCCCCTTTGTGGTTGTCTCATCAAGCTATGCCCTTATCTAGCTAATTCTTAAACAAATAAGACCCACTTGTACCAATAAATCCGATCAATTTTAAATATCCTTTATCATATCGATCTTTTCGCTTAGCATCCAGCATAGGTCTTAACAGGATACATCCTTCCTAACAGACCTCATCAATCCCATCCATCCCCTTGATCCTATGGCAATGGACATTTGAAATTGATTGTTATCTTTTGATACTTTTGGTTTTTGTCTATCATTTGAGCTCCCTATAATCACTTGTCCAGGCCACCATGATCCATCATATTATGGCATGTTTTGACTAGTCCACAAAGGGGCATATCTTGATCTTTTCTTTGATTGTGTCTTCTTGGTTGTCCCACATAGTACCCACCAAGATCCCCGAGGTCTTGTGTTATGTTGGGGCATCCTTCTGTGTTTGCGGTTATCCCAATACTGGGCCCAACTAAAGTCTTTTTTCGAGACTTTGGGGTATTGGGATAGCCTTCTTGTCTGGCGTGTTTGTCTCATGCATTAGACACTGATCTACCTCGGTCCTCTATACCTTGGTGTATCGTGTCTTATGCTATAGCAAAAACCAGTGCTCCAAAGATGATAAATTGAATTAGGATTGCATTTTTCATAATCATTGCATTCACACTCACCCTATGGTTTTGGTTGTGCAAATACTTGCCCTCATTCTCTTACATTCTTCTCAGGATATTGATACCTTTTCATAGATGCCAGACTACATCCATCACCATGTATCCACCTCCCCTCCACTTACCCTACCAGTTCTTATTGGCACCTATAGCCGCATACTGTCCATGCATCCATTGCTACCTGCATTCCCACATGTTAGGTCCATATCCCCATCACCACCTGCATCACAAAATATTAGACGCATAATACAACACATCTTGCATATATAAACTATTCATACAAAATCCATCTCACACATATACATACATAACGCATCTACCAACTAGCCATCCATATATCTAAACCATCATAGATCCCAATAGGTACACATAACATATCACCATTACCATACATCCATACAATAAGCACATATCTCCAATCATTCATAAACATAGCATAAATGAATATAAGCATGATCATTAACATTCCAACATCTAGATCAACATTTCATGAATATAAGCATAAATAAACCAACACATGAGCATAAATAAGTCACTGTATCCATCCACGAAACATATAATGATACACACATATGCATATAGTCCTCCATCATAAATATAAATATACTACATGGTGCTAATAAGAACTGTCACATATCCATCATACATATATCCATCAATATAACACGTGTCACATATACATCATACATATATCCTTCACATGACAAAGTACAAAATCCAGGGATATAGAACATCCCTGATATCCATCCGACATAATCCATCC
>VDFB02233301.1:0-10912 GCA_007258455.2 Sequoia sempervirens | reverse complement strand
CAACATAATTGAAGAACTTATGAGGCCTTTTACTTTCTCTGAATGTGCCTCTAGGAGCTGCAAAGTTTTCTGCCTCTTGCATAGTGTGCCTAGCCCATAGAGGTCTCTTTCTTCCAATGACAATGTCAAGAGGCCCATTAGTAGGCTCCAAGGGTTCAAGAGGATCAACATCTTCTTTTGGTTCAACAGTCTCCCTCTGAATCTCAGGAGTATGGTCAACTTCCATATCTTGAGGAGACTTTTCATATCATCTCCATGTGAGTGCTCCCCTTTGGATCTCCTGCAGCGTAATGTCTTCCCCTCAAAAGCAACATCCCTACCGATCTCATTAACTTTGTCCCTGAATGTAAATTCTGTAGGCTTTAGATGTCTCGCTGTAGCCCACAAAGATGCCCTTCTTGCCAGAAGGCTCCAACTTAGTTCTCTTTTCCTTCGGAACATGAATATAAACAGGACATCCAAAGATTCTTAAGTGACTGACTTCAGGCTTCTTTCCTGTGAAGGCTTCTTCCGAAGTTATATTCTCCAAGACCTTGTGAGGACTTCTGTTCTGCACATATACAGCTGTCCTGGAGGCTTTTGCCCATAAGAAAGTCTGCAAATCTTGATCATGAATCATGGCCTTTGCTGCTTCCATGATTGTCCTGTTCTTTCTTTCTGCAACACCATTCTGCTGGGGATTATAGGGAACACAGAACTCCCTCTTAATCCCTGCATCCGCACAAAAGTCTAGAAAACTACCAGAGGTGTATTCACCACCATTATCAGATCTAAGGACCTTAATTCTTTTACCAGAAAGGTTTTCTACTAAGGCTTTAAACTCCTTAAATCTAGCTAATACTTCCTCAGACTCTTTAGACCTCAAGAAATAAATCCAAGTTTTCCTAGAGTGATCATCAATAAACAGTACATAATACAAAAATCCGCTTGAAGACGGAACATACATAGGACCACATAAATCTGAATGGATGAGATCTAAAATACTCTTAGATCTACTTTCACTACTATGAAAAGAGGCTTTTACATTCTTACCTAGAGCGCAACCCTTGCAAGTGCCTTCATGCTCCTTGTCGAACTTGGGTAGACCTGTCACCATCTTTTCCATAATAGGCAAAGCACGAAAGTGTAGATGCCCCAATCTTCGATGCCAAAGATCACATAGAGAAGAAGTATCATGAACCAAGGCTTGTAGAGGACGAGTGCAAACCCTGTAGAGACTTTCATGTCTCACTCCAATAACTTGAGCATCTTTGAAACTAGAGTTCTCCATCCATACAAGAACTTTGCCTTTTGAGAAGGCAATTTGATATCCTTTATCTTCTAGGGCTGAAATAGAGATGAGATTGCGCTTGATCCCCGAAACATAAAGAACATTGCTCAACTGAAGTGTAATACCTGAATCCAAATGGAGAGTAGAGGTCCCAATCCCTTTCACGGTGTAGCTAGCATCATCTCCAATGATAACTTGTTCCAAAGAGTCTTTCTTCACCAAGCTTGATAAGTGCTCCTTGAACCCGGTGATGTGACGAGAAGCACCACTGTCAATCAACCATGTATTGGTGTCGGTGGCAACATTGCTTGACAAGGCTGAGCAAAATAGATATTCATCCTTCTGAGGAGAAACATTCTCTACATCTGCAACGGAGGCTTGATGCTTAGGTCTGTCAGGGCAATGTTTAGCAAAATGACCAAACTTGTCACACCTAAAGCATTGAATTTTAGACAAATCTCGCTTCTTCTTGGGAGGGGAAGCATCATCATTTCCTTTATCACGATTCCTCTTGAAGTGACCCTTCTTTCCACCTTTTCCTTTCTTCTTCGAAGCTTGGGCTGCAAGAACATGGATTTCTTGATTAGAAGAACTTGGGCCAACACCTCTAGCCATCAACCTTGATTCCTCTTGGATGCAGTCAGCCCTCAAACGATCAAACTTTGGAAGTTTAGACCTTGCACTAATTCCTTGAATATAGGACTCCCAAGATAATGGCAAACCGTTGAGTGCAAGCATTGTCAAGTCTTTATCTTCAACCATATGACCAATTGTGGAGAGCTGATCTCTCAATTCTGCAATCCTCATGAAGTAGGCGATCACGGTCTCTCCTTTCGACATCTTCACATGATGAAGTTGTTGCTTCAGCGCAAGAGCCCAGCTGGTGTTGTTGATTTCATACATTTCTTCCAAAGTTTTGAACATCTCCCTAGCAGTCTTCAACTTGGAAACAATAGGAACGATGTGGTCTTTAACGGAGTCAACTAGCAACTTCTTTGCTTTGATATCTTTCTTCCTCCATTGCAGCTTCTCTTCTTCCTCTTCAGGTTCGGGAACCTTGGTCTCCGCAAATTCAACCAAATCATTCTCCTCCAATGTAAGCATGATCCGGAATCTCCATGAGGTGTAGTTAGAAGCTCCATCGAGTCTATCCTCGATCTTCAATCCGTTCACCATTTTGAATGTAGTGAAGATAGATAAGAACCCTCAACAAAGAATAGAATAAGCTAAGAAAGCACAAATCTAACCACGATCTTCTTCACACCCGCTCTGATACCATGTTAAATTTAGTGATCAGATAAGTGCACAGAAAATTAATTCAAAAATCAGACACAGTAACACAGCATATACCCTGGGAAAACCCTCCTCTTGAGGGAGAAAAACCCAGCAACAAAGATCTCTCTTTTATATATAAGTAATGGCAATAGTTTTCTTTACAATGAGGCCAATACAAGGCCAATATCCAGCATCAACTCTAGATGCAATAACAGATGATAATCTGCTCTTCCTTGTAATCTAAATCTGCACTTAGAGAAATTCGCAATCTGCTCTTGAAGGAATTCGCACTTAAATGAAGGAATAAATCGAGCTTGCTTGAGAATCGATCTGAACAAAAAAAAATGAATAATTGAAGTAACCAACAGTGATCTCCTTTTATAGCTGTCGATAGGGAAAATCTCCAATGGATGTGACCTTTCAAGATGCAAGGTCGGCTTCATATGCAAAGACATCTTCTTTTAAAAAATCACGCCTTTTTAAAGAAGTCAGCTAATAAATAAAAACGTCTCTTTAACAAATAAAATGATTATGCCATTTAATGTTTATCTTCTTTATAGCAAATCGATATGACTCTTAATTCGTGCCTTTTGAGATCTTATAAATCAGATAACCATTATCTAATTTCTTCAAGGATATCGCTGGAAGTTGCATCGAAGCTGCTTAAACATTAACAGCTAATAGTTGTTATCTTAATTAGAGTATCAAATTGCTTTTATTTTAAACCTTGTTTTTCGACACAAACGACCATTATCTAATTTCTCCATGATATATCGTTGAGGTTGCATCGGGTTGCTTGAAATAATCACCAACAATAGTTTGTTATCTTTAATTAGAGTATCAAATTTCGTTTGCTTATTTTAAACTTTGTTTTTCAGACCACAAAAATTGGCGCTGATTTGGAAAGTAGTCAGCCTTATACACTCATCGTTGTCATGGAGTCGGCTAAGCATTTCCTTCAATACTGTGCGCAGATCTAGAATAAGTATATCTTTAAACATCAAAGTTTCATCTCTTGGCATAAGTTCCAATACATTCTGAAACTCAGATATGTTGCATCGCTTCTCTTACAGCACCATGTACAATGCATAATTTATTCATAAATAGATGTGTCTTTGCCAGTAGAGTTTCTTCATTGTACTATCCTTGATATCCTTTGACGTAGATCCCATTTGAGATCAACGATAATGATGAAAACTCTTTCATCCATTAACAATCTTTCTATCAATCTACCTTTGACATCAACGACAACATTTCCAACAGTCGCTACCTTTGGCAACCTGCTTGATTTAATGCCTAAGTGTCTCGGAATAGGTTGCACAAAACATTCTTCGAATACCACATAATTTGAATTTTGGCAATGCATATCCCATATGTACCTCCAACATTGAACTGGCAGTGGGATCTTTTGATCATCAAAGCACCTTATTTGCATGGGCTTGTCCCATATTTTTTGTAGACACCTAAAATTGACCACTGTTGTTTGGTCAATTTTATTGTATTTTTCATCTAAATTTCGTCACCTATATCAAAAAAATAATATTTTATTATTTGATTAATATTTGTGGTTTTCTCCTATTTTCCAAATTCCATCCTAAGGTGATTAATTTAATTAATTTACCTACCCCTCATCTATTAAATTAAATAAAAATCGTTATTTATTTGATTTAATTCATTAAATCCCATCCCCTCTAAGGTTGACCTAGAGTAAATAATTAGTCCTAATTATTTACCTATTCTAATTTAATTCCTCTAGTGAATTAAATATTTACTTTATGTCTCATTCTCCAATCCATGGCCTAATCCTAATCTAATCCTAATCCCCTATTAGCCATGTGCAACACTTAATATTTGATTAAATGTGCCACATCCTCCATCATTTCCCACTTGCCTCAAATTCTAAGCCTAATCCCCCCTCTAAGCATTTGCACATTCCCTTAATCTAGGCTTAAGGAGAGGTCAACGAATTACATCCTCAAATGCTCTTCCTCCTTGTCCTTGAAGCCTTAAAGGCTACCCCTTTTACGAAAGAAACCCCACATGGGTCCTTGTCCCAAAAGTACTTCCAAGGAATTTAAAATTCCTTTATTCCCTTCATTGTCATACATTGGGAATGTAGGACAAGGAAGGCCTTTACGATGAGCACATGATTATGTTGGTTGAAGTTGGAACATGTTTGTTACCTCTATTGATAGTTACCAAGAGAAGGGGAATGGTATTGGTATGAGAGATGATGATTGGTGCTTATATGCCATTTGCATAGAAAATTGGAGACGGATACTTGGATATATTATTATATACAGAAATATTCAAGCTTCACCCAATATTGATTAGAACTGCAAATCTTCACATACACAAGCATCTATCCAATTAGATCTAATTGCAATACTTCCTACAAAGTTCAAGGGAAAAAATTTCACTTTTTCATTTTTTGGAGTTTTAAAAATTTCCCTTTAAATTTCATGGAGTAGTAAACTTGAACACATTTCCCAACATGTCAAGGGGCATCTACTCATCCCTTGGGACACCACAAAAGCATCTTTATGTGTGTGTGTGTGTGTGTGTGTGTGTGTGTGTGTCTTCAATTTTCTATGAAAATGACATACTAGTACCCATCCTCATCTCCTGTACCAATACCATTCCCCATCTCCTGGTAACTATGAATAGAGGTAGCAAACATATTCCAGCTTCAGCCAACATCTCTTTGACCTGCAAATCTTCACATCCACAATCATCTATCCAACCAGATCTGATTGCAATATCTCCTACAAATTTTAAGGCTTTAAGAGAAAATTCCCCTTGATTTTTTGGGGTGGTTAAAAAATTCCCTTTTTTAATTTCATGGAGTGCTAAACTTGAACACATTCCCCAACATGTCAAGGGGCATCCAAACATCCCTTGGGACACCACAAAAGCATCCAAAGCCTTTCCCACCAGAACCCCTAAAACAGAAAGACCGCACCTTGAGACATATATCCATTGGAAAGACACCATCAAGTTTCCAACATTTTGAGGAAATCCAATATGTGGGCACATTGTAGACCCACAATGACAGATCTTCTTAGTGACAACAATAACCCCAAGGTGTAAATAGTTAAAGATGCTCGTATATATTTCTGCAAACCAAATAGGAAAGAAAGAAATTATCTTAATATCCATATATGACCAAGAAAAGGTCAATGGGACTGGAAAGAATGGTCATTACAATAGTGAAGTATCAAGGCAAAAAGGGCCCTATACCCAAAGCTAACAAAATATAGCAAAGAAAAGCAGGAAAACAATGAAAAGGACAAGGGGAGATAAACCTAGCACAGACAAATCCAAAACAAGCACAAGTAAAGAGTTGTTCCAGGGGAGGACCCCTCAATGAGGTGGGAGCTAATGAAGACCAAAGCTGACAAACACAAACGGAAGCAAATACCATCAGAAGATTAGGCTTGATAATCCCAGGAGGCAATTGATTCTCCCTAAAACCTCAACTAACACTCAAGGCCAAAGAATTGTTAGTGGGAGAACTTTCTGACTGGATCATGTGTCTCTTTGCTACAGCCTGATGTGTGTTTATTTTAGTGCGCATTAAGCGATTGATGAAATTCTCCATGACATTTTTTATTATAATTTATGATCCATATTAATATTTGTACAAAACTAAAATGAGATGGCTTTCATTATTTAACATATTAGTTTGGCTGCAAAATGATTGTCCCATCAGCCTTCTTTGAGCAACATATCTAGCTTGCAACCATACAAATCTCCAACTTCTGTAGTAATGCTTAAGAACTTAAGGCTTATTGAATATACTGCAACATTGTGTATTAGATGATCAAAATAAAAATAAATTTTAAAAGCTCAAGCCACATTATCAAAGAGTAAAATGATTCAGGCCAACACAAGGTACTCTTAGTAACATAAAGAAATTCCTATGTTCTATGAAATCCCATTTTTTTGATGTCAGGCAGAGGTTGAGTATTAGGAAAAGCAAAAAGGGAATCCTTAGAAGATTCCCCAAAATTGCAGGGATCTGGGGGCAGCACCCCCAGCGGGGTCAAGGGGCAGCGCCCCTTATGGGAGTCTGGGAGCAATGCCCCCAACAGGGTCGAGGGGCAGCGCCCTCGCCACCAAGCCCAAATGAAGACCTTTAAAACCATACAAACCATGGCACACACCGTTTTCCCTCAAACAGATCGCCAAAGCCAACTAAAATCGCTTTCAATCGATTCGTGCAAAAACAGAAGATTTTTGAGGGTTATAAAGAGCAGAAAACGCATCGAACACGCATTTTTTTTCCCGTGATTTTTGCACATGCGATTTTTCTGCGAGTCAACAGCAATTTTTCGGCAAGTTTTTTCCAGCGAGTACTCGCCGAGTATGTAAACCATGGGTGAAAT
Organism: Sequoia sempervirens; assembly: GCA_007258455.2. Taxonomy (NCBI): domain Eukaryota; kingdom Viridiplantae; phylum Streptophyta; class Pinopsida; order Cupressales; family Cupressaceae; genus Sequoia; species Sequoia sempervirens. The sequence continues at coordinate 3,979 of VDFB02233301.1, read as the reverse complement.
GACCCAACAGCCTTTAAGGAAACTGTACTTTAACAAAGAGTACTTATATAAAGGAAGCCATGAATACTCACCTTCAACAGCTAAATATCCAACTGCTTTTTCTAAATAGAGTCTTAGTGAAATGACTAACAGTCTTTATGCAAACTGTATGTTAGAAAAATGTACTTTCATACAGAAAATAGTGACCACTCACCTTCAAACAGCTAAATACAAGACTTGCTGCAGCAACTTTGAACTTTGCCAACTCCCCAATGAACCTTATATTTCTAATCTTTGTTTCAATATTCATTTGATCCTGCACAAACATACAAGTAGAATAAAGTCAGAAATATGCTAATAAAGAAGAGGCTTTCTGAGCAACAGAAAAGACTGAAAGATAACGCAACTTGATATCTTTAAGAACCCATTAATGATATCAAAGTATTAGCTCACAATGGCATAACTTCTCTTTGTCCCTTTGATTATATGCAAGATATAATCAAATACCATAAGGCACTTTAGTGAAAAAAATAATAATACTGATAGAATTTATACAAAAAAGGTGGTACTTTATACAAAGTGCTCTAATGCATATATTAAATAATTCTTTCTCAACTATTGCCACCCACCCACCCCAACCGACTAGCCCTCCCCACTGAATTTCCCTCCCCAGTGCCAGATGCAGCAGATCCACCAAGCGCTGGTCATCCCTTTCAGTCTGGTGAATGAAGAAATGGTTGGATAGGCCTACCTCTCTCTCTCTCTCATCCATACCAGCCAGTAGTCGATTCTGTACTACTACGACAAGCAGTGGATAAAATACAACATGGTACCACACTATCAGCCAAGCATACAAAGAACTGTAATGAAAATGGAAGTACCTTCTTATTGATTAAGAAGTTAAACTCTTCTTCCAGCAGCAGCAAAAGCATTGAAGCTACATCTTTCATGCATGTTGACAACGTTGCCACCATTCTTGAATAGTATGGCAACAATTCTAATGATGTCCGAGGGACATTGAACAATGCTCGGACAAGTTTTTTCCGATTACTTTTGGAATTGAGATAACAAAAGTCTACCTGCATCAAAATCAGGGAAAAATAAAAATAAATAAATAACTATTTCATACTCATGTAGGGCAATTTGTATAATGCTTCAAGAAACTCTCTCAGCATTATCTAATGAAAAGCATGTCCCTTACCGTCAACTGGTCAATAAGATCACGACTGACACAACCTGGAAGCCGTTGTAACAGGGTATCTAAATTTGGACCATCAAGATTCTTGACTTTATCCTTTTCATTTTCTTTCTCTCCCTTCTTATCAGTGTCTCTCTCCTTCCACTTGTCCTTTTCCGTCTCTTTGCCCCTTTCCTTATCTTCTTTTTCTCTGGATTTATCATCAGATGTGCCCTCTCCTTTTGAGGTTTCACTGTCTTGAATCACATCTGCAGTTTCTGGAACAGACAAATGACCTTGCTCTGATTCAAATAGTATTTCCTGCACACCAGAGTAGATTGTAAAATCAAAAACAAAATTACAGCATTTGTTGCAATTATCAAGGTTCCTCATGCACATTCAACTTTTACATACACATGAACTCCAGATATTTCATGTTTTAGCACTTAAAAAAAAATTAAATCAATGGAAAAGCACTTTGAAATGTACAGAAAGGCCCAAAAAGTTCTTTGTTGAACATATTATCTAAACATGAGAAGATGAAAGATTTAGAAGAAGGATGCTGAAATAAACACCAACATAAGTCAGATTGCATTTAAAAAGTAAGGAATAGGTGGCATTCTTTCCAAGCAAATGTCCAATCAGTTATCATCAGTCAGCAAGGCGGTAATCAAAACCAAAAGGCACTACAAAGGAAGGAAGAACACTGTGACCATCCAGTTTTGCCAAAGTCAAATGAGAATAAGATTTAGCACATTACTAGCTACATCAAAATAGCTGACAAATAAGGAATGCAGAAAATCTGAATTAGCAACACCTTGCAATCATGCTACCATGCAAAGGTAAAGGGTACATAACAAATTTCAATCCATGTGAAATATCCCAAACTAATTTCTAATGCAAATATCTTTCATCTTCACAATTTTGTATGCTCAGGCATTTCATCAAAGTTCACAAGAGTGCTGTTCTGACTTTGAGTTACAATTCTGTTCTACCAAAGGAGAAAAGTTTATTGTATTCCATACATATACCAACTCTTATGAATTCAAATACATTGCATATACATGTTCAGGCCATACAATGTAAAACATATAGTATGTCTTCTCAGAAATTAACACACTAAATATACTTTCAGAAACTTAGTACACAGCATTTAATATTCAATATTTGCTGACCTGGAAAATAAAACAGTCAAGGTCTACAGCTCCACTCATTGCTGGAAATTAACCAAGAGATAGGCACCTTAATGTAACTTGCGGCACCCTTCATAAAGGTAGCGACTCACCACAAAGAGTCACAGCTGACTCAAACTCCCACACTGGTTCCAGAAATCTGACGTAGACTCCCCTTGACCACATATGCCACACAGACTCCTCCACGCCAAATATAATAGTCTCCTAGTGAGGTACAGCGGCCAGGAATTAAGGATGCAACTATATATGAAATGAGGCAGCTATTGTCATAGCTGTGACGATGTATAAAATGAGGCGGCTAATGTCATAGGCTGTGATAGAAGACTGGATACCCTCGGCTTAAGGAATATTATTACCATTATCTCCTATGCCAACCATCCAATACTGCAATAATATTAAATGTATATATCTGATACTCCAGTTTATCCAGTCCAAATACTCTGAAATTCGTTTCTCAAAGAGACTTCATGAATTTCGTAAACTTCCCCATGAAATCCAACATGAATTTCGTAAACTTCCCCATGAAATCCAATGTGAGAAATATGTATAATCCCTCCAACAGACTGGTTAGGGTAGATTTGTTGCACCACCAAAACCAATCACCCTTAGGGTTTCCGTCCTAGGGTTCGAACTTCGAAAAGCTCTTCAAAATCTCCGAAATAGAATAATATCCAAGCATAATCAAATGAGCTTCACTTTTCACTTTTGCATGCAGCTCCACATTAACTTTTTGAAATCCCCCTTTTTGATATATTAAAATAAACCCGGGAATAATAAAGTGATCTTCTAAAATTTCATTAAGTAACCCCAAAGTCACTTTATGAACTTAACTAAATTAATAAAATAATATTATCCTTAAAATAGATTGGAAATGGATAATATTAAATAATTAATTAAAATATTCCCTTAACTCCAACATTAGCCTACGGAAATAAATAGGCTAATTAAGTCACTCCTGCCTAGGCATCAAAAGGGGACATTACAGAATGGATAATATTATTTAATTAATTAAAATATTCCCTTAACTCTGACATTAGCCTACAGGAATAAAATAGGCTAATTAAGCCACTCCTGCCTAGGCATCAGAAGGGGACATTACACTATGGGAATATAATGAATCTCCAACTGCTTGTGCTACACTCTATCCATTGAAGTACACTACACTCTAGGAGCTGTATACAGTATTTTACCCAATTTCAATGCTTTATCATGTCTCCTAGCATTTAAACATGATGATCTAATATGAAAGCTCTTATACAGTTATCATTCAAAATCGTCTCAATAGATACCAAAGAAATCCCTGCGATCCCTATATGCTATTGCAGTTTCTGTACTGAGACCTCAGGCAATCTAGAATTCCATAGTTATTTGACAAGAAAAGGTCATAGAAGGTTCTAAAAGGGAAAAAGAATGCTTTTCTAACAAAGAGCCCACCAAGGATCAATTCTTTTTCTCTGCAAAGATCCGACACCATATGGGATGAGGCCAGCTTTGAATCCCAAGTGAAGTTGGCAGAATGGATAACCCAGTACTTGGCACTAAGCCGAAAGAGATCAATCATTCATGCACCCAATGCCTATGGGCTGCAAAAGGCATTGGGATTTTATCCTCCCAACAAAAACAAGGAATA
>VDFB02233300.1:0-12919 GCA_007258455.2 Sequoia sempervirens | reverse complement strand
GAAGAAGCTTCATGCTCTCTAGTATTAGATACTCTGCATCCCTTTATGCATCTTGTAAATATTTCTCGACATTTTCGAATGTCTTTTGTAAATTGTAATTACACCAAGCTCAAAGATGTAATATTTTGAAAACAAATTACACTTTGACTTTGGTCAAAGTTAGGTGAGATCTCCTGAAATCGCTCACCTAACTTTCCTTGATTTTCTCAATCTCTTTCCTAATTTTGATCATCCCTCTTTCTATATAATGTGAGGGATTTTCATTGTAAAGGGATCTTTTAGTGTTTTGCAAATGAAGTGCTGCCCCTTTTGAAGAAAATTTGTGAAACTTCATGCTCATGCTTTGTGAATGAGATTAGATTAATAAAGAAAAAGGATTGCAAGCCAAACTTTATGCTGATTCTCGATACTTTTGTGAGTTGATCTTATTTGCGGTGTGATTAGCCTTCTGAAGAATCCAAGGACTCTAAGTAGTTTATGTAAACTTTGTGTTACATTTATTATCGATTTGCATTTGTATTTCTATTTATCATTTGGTTGAATGATCTACAAGACTTGTGCGTTTGTAATCATTCATGTTTCAGATGTTTGGTCAATGATCTACAAGACTTTGTGCTTGTAATTATTCATACTCTTGATACTTTTATGGATGATCTACAAGACTTTGTGCTTGTAATCGCTCATGTTGTTCGAGGAATTGCCGCGGTTCAAGAAGACTTTGTGCTTCTTAATCGACAAACTGTGACATCCCAGACACAAATCCATCATTGATAAAGCTATGGAACGACTTTGTGCCTTCGTGAGCTTTCCCTTTTATTTTTACTAGTTTATTGTTAATCACTTCTGTTACCTCTACGCTTTGCTTTGACAAGATAGAGGTATTGGCATTATCGCTAGTTGTTAGTTTAAGGTTATCAAGAATTGTGAACTTTCAACGGTGAAGCATTGTAAACATCTTCTCTGAAAAAAGAGAAAAGGATGAATGTAACACACCCCCCCCACTCCGTAGTTTCGTGTACATTTTGTAATTACTTGTTTGATTTACTATCGCTTCTGTTAGCAGTAAGAAGGGTGCCTCCCCTTTCCGAGAGGAGAGATTTACATCTCACATAGCTGTGGCTGAAGTCCAATTGTGTAATCTATCGAAAAGCTGATTACATAATTTTCACCCAACGAAGTTTTATGAAGTGAGTATTTTTATGTTTTAAGTTTTCAATAAATTTAAGAGTTCTAAAATAATGTGTATTGTGGTCTATTTTAATGTAAATTATGAATTTGCAAAAGATGCACTACGTATCAGATTGTTGTATATGACAACTATTCTTTCATGAACACCGTATGAAATCATCATATGCAATCATGAGTAAACATTGTATAAAATCACATGTAAACAATGTATATAATCATCATATATAATTACGTGTAGAGGTCATATACAATCATGTGTAAATATTATATGCAATCATTGTACTTGTTCCTTTGTGAAATGGAAAGATATGATCAAATATTGTATTTCATTAGATCATGTGCATGAATCTCTTCATTGAAAAAATCTCTGGTTATATACTTACATAGTCAAATATTAAAATAAGGAACTTAAAATATGTGAATGTTTCAATACAAGTTATAAAAATACTCCTACTACCATAATTAGTCCTTAAAATTTTAATTCACAAGGTTAAGAATTAATTAAGTGATTGTTTTAATATTTTAAGGTTTCAAAGAAGTAATGATAATCCTAAAATGGTTGGCTAAACGACCTGTAGATTAGCTAGTTACTAATAGAAAGCATTATCAACTAGTAAATATATCCATATTATGGGTTCAAACATCCAAATGACATGATGACATTCAACATACTTGAAGTATTACATCATGAAACGCACTTACAACATCAAATAATTTGAAAAGAAAGCATCAAATATATCAAAATTTACATATTAAATTGTATTACTCAAGATTTAGTAAATAAATAAACAAATTGTTACATAATATCATATGTGACAAAAGCTTTAAATTCACTAACAATTTATGCATTAAAATTATCTACTCTCTTGATCATATTATTATAAAAATGGAAACTTTAGAATTTGAAATTATATATTCAACCTATCTCATAAAATATGTGAAAATTAGTGTTCTAGTCCAATGGCTGTTATCATGGGTTCACTGATACGAGATCAACAGGAAATCCCTATTTGGGAGAAGAATGGTAATGGAGGTAACATATTCAATACAATGTGAGAAATAGAAGCAAGATAACTGATCCTGCTTGATCGTTGCTAGACCGCGATTTCAGAATGGATATATGGTATCTACTGTGATGTGAGACAACCTACCATCGATCCAGTGGTAAAGATCTGGCGAAATAGAAGCAAGTTATCTATCCTGGTTGGTGCTTCTCCAATTCTTTGTATTTCCAAATTCTTTGTAGTGATCGCCAGTTCTTGTGGCTTGACCAGTATGAAGTTAAGGTGGTCAAGTTTATGCACAGGGACTCCCAACAGCCAACAACTTACTCATTTTATCAATACCACCTATTCCATTCAATTTTATCCTAGATTTTCTCAATGACTATTTAACGCTAGGGAAGTATGATCTATTGCCTAAAGAAAAAGCCTCCACACTAAACTGGTTTCAAAATAGCCCGTATATAAATTGTTCTGTTACATAGCCAAATTCATGACGGCAACCCATTCCAATAGCGTGACTGCTGCACAAAAAAACTGCTTATGTTACGAATTATTACCATTATCTGAAAAATCAGAAATACTGTTGGGCTGATAGTTTTTCGTGCAGCGTTTTATTGGCTTGTCTTTTGATGGACATACTTACCAATCCATTTTTATTGTATAATTTTTATTAAAACTTTAGTAATTGATATATAAATTGAGATAATATCAATTTATTACTTCTTTCATTTACTTCAATTCTCTTAATAACTGAAAACTGTATTTTATAGTTTTTTTATATTAAGCTTATTTTAAAAGGAGGCTTGTGGAGATATCAACAATTCAAGTTGGAAAATCCACCATCATGACAAATTCACCTCAAGGAAAATTCACCACCAGCAATTCCATTGCCACAAAAATTAATTGCAATAGTAATTTTTTCGGTGCATTTTCCTTGAGGTGAATTTTTCATGATAGTGAATTTTCCTGTGGTGAATTTGTCATGACGGTGAATTTTCCCGTAGTGAATATATATATATATATATATATATATATAATTAGTTTAAAGGTACATGAGGTCTTTTGTAATATATATATTGGTATTGTTTAGGTGTGTAATAGGTGTTCTCTTAATTTGTTGTAGTATTTTTTTTTTTTTGTGTCATTGTTCTTTGTAATTATTTGTGAATATTAATAATAATTCTAATTTCATTAGGATTATTTATGAAGAGAGTGTATACACAAGTGCTTAGTTTGATGACTCAATTTTTTAGACAAATAATTATAAGAATGCATGGAAACATGAATATAACTAGATCCACTAGATGTTCAACTTCAATGTGTTTTTTCTTTTAGGGAAAGATATAATAAGGATGATTCGATTATTATTATTTTCTCACATGATACTAATGTGGAGGAGTCTACATCTTAAAATAAGTATGCTAATGCACAGATGAGGATATTTAAGTAGACTTGTAGGTTGATCAACTTGCTAGTGAAGGTAAACATTATAGTTTTAGTATAGTTAAAGGTGTAAGAGTTAAGGGAGATGAATAAAATATTTTAAATGATGATCCTCAAATAATTTCTTACAACAAATTTAGATCAAAATTCTAATGTAAAAATTTCTTATGTTAGCATCCATGAGGATAATTATTGCAATAATTTTTATTTAAGTCTCAATCTAAATACTTTTGTTCATTGAGATGATCGTGATAGTGAGGGTTCTAATGTTTATCTAATGGAAGAGTGTGATACAATTGAAATATTTTGTTTTTCATGGGATCTCAAAGAAATCCTAAAAGAAGTGGAAAATATATTATTATAAATTTGATTATAATAGTGGTTATTATTTATTAGGTTATAATGGTGATCTTGAAATAAAAAATACCTATTAGTTCTTATGAGGTGCCTCAAGGTGATCCAAATGCTAATGATTTAAGAAGAAACTTCAATTATGCTCATGATTGAGGTATGTAGGATTGAATCACTATTTATGATTTGGTAATGTATGCTAGTAGAATTGTGTACAAAGGTCTATTGAGTATCCAAGTGGACATGAAGCCTCTAAGTTTATTCAAGGTTATGTTTCCTTTATGGAATAGAAACTTAATGTGCTATAAATCAATTCATTTGTGTGGGGCATGGGTACATACAACAAAATAGATAAGTTCTAATTGAACTTGATGAACAATATGGTATAATTTAAATTAAGGATATGATTGGGGTTGAGTATTTCTATTTTGATGTGAAAGAGAGGTTCATTCTACAAAAATCAAAGGTAGGATATAAATGTGTTGTATACTAGCCTAGAACTCTAAAATATTCTTAGTAACATGGAGAGATATCATCATGTTCATACTTCTTATGATAAGAATTATTTCTAACTCTCATGGATTGTTTCAATATTTCTTATTGTGCCTTGACAATCTACACTTACAAATACATGCAAGAAATTTCAATTTTTAGTTAAATGTAATATCCATTATTAGTCCATGGTTAACTTGCTCCTTCATCCAACTTATACTTGACATGGGAAAGATATATTGTTTAATATTTTTATATAATTATTTCAAAGGATCTCTTTATAGGACAAGTCCTACACCATATTTTAAAATGTCACTTGAAGCTATAGAAATTTAGTGATCCTTTGTGCTTACATGTTAGTAGTTCTACAATGTTGATATTTTTCTATCTTATAATTTAGGTTTTTTTGTGTTCACTTCATAGTCTTGTTTAAGTTTTTATATATCTATGTATTGTTGTTGTCACCATTCCTTGGTTTTCCCATTCCTCTTGTGGTTTGCATCCCTAAGATGAGTTGATTTATCACTATAATGACTATGGGCGCATACCCTTGGAGATAGATCCATGGATGGAACATACCACAAATTTTCATGTTACTTTTTACCTCTTTCTTTTAAAAATATTTTTTGATTACCAGTATAATACAACTTATGTTAGGGTTTATTTTTTGCTTTTGTTTATCTTATAAAGGTTCATTGTATTTATTTCATGTTGAATTATCTCTATTGTTGACATATCATGATGTGTCTAAGTATTTGATGAGTTTTGTTAACAGCTAACCAATGGCCCCCATTGCAATGCATAGTCCTATCATTATTTTCAACTTGTAACCATGCTATTAATGTTATTACTAGTGTGCTTCTATGGACTTGATGATCTACTTTTGAGTTTTGGAGTTTCACCTATGCTAAGTTATGTTACTTCCATTCTTTGGCTAAGCTCGAACATTATGTTCATGGAAGGAGGCATAAGTTCTTGAAACTTACATAAACCTTGGTACTTTTCCTTGCATAATTTATAAATATTATGGAAGAAAGATTCATATATTTTCCCAAGAAGACCCTTAATGCACTTTCTATAGCTAATGGACTAAAAAATTAAAGCACATTCCTAAATTTATATCTCTACATTTACCGTCTCTTATAGTCTTTCCCACCACTAGTTTCTCATTACTTAAACTATTTTTCCATATATCATAGTCTAGTATACTCATTTGTAACTCCTCACTACCACTCTTGGTATTGCTCACATGGGTTGTGTCAACTCTTTCTTGGTAGCACATAATGTGTATTTTCTATTGTACAATTTCCTTTCACCATTGTCCATTATCTATAGATCATTTATCTTCCTTACATTATTGGTAAATAATCTTTGTTGGCTTAACTTTGAGACTCTTTGTAATTCACATTGACCTTGTAGCATATGATTTATTTTTAGGAATTTTTAATTAGTTTATAGAGGTATTTCTTATAGATGAACATTATATGCCAATAGGTGGGCCACTTACCTTGTACCACCTTTTGTCTCCATGACATAATTGGTGGCCCCATTTATTTCATCTTTATGTGATTTCTTGGACCCAATATCCAATTTTTGCCTACCAAAGGTTACCTTTTTGTGGTGACAATCCCAAGGAACTCAATACCTCAATTGGCTTTTATTAGGTGTGCTTGTATTAATAGTGGCAAGCCCATTCTTTTTATGAGATTCCCAAGTGGTTGAGTGAAAAAAATTCAATAGATATGAATCTTAAATGAATAATGACCATATGAAAGTATCTCATTTTATAGAAACTAAATTGGCCTTAGTGATTAATCACAATGAAAAAAAACATAAGTGGATCCCCATGTGCTAATTAGATGATGCAAAAGCCCAATATATGGATAGTGAAGATATATTTATAATTTAAATAGTTTAATTTCTCACTTATTGATGGTTTCAAGATACTATGCATGTATTTTATATAGTTTATAAATGTGGGTTTGAACTGATAGCTACAAAGGCCATTGACATGGATACTTGGGAATATTTTCTACATGGGAACAATCTATGTTCCCCCTAGAAAAATTGGTAACCCTAATGGCATTGAGTGATTATTTTAGGTGTCATCTTAACCATACCTTAATTATTTACTTCTATCCATTTTCACACCAACCTAGGCTATAAGGGAAATTTGAAACTATTTTTTTATTTATTCAAACTTTTCACGCGTGGTCAAACATAATGAGAAGCTATGAAGCTATGGATTTTATTACACCCCATGTGTTATTACCTATTTACAATTACCTTGTTTGATAATTTGCTTCAATAAATGTGAATGTGTTTTATTTATGAATTTTGATGGAAATATGTTGAATGCATGTTTGATTCAATTATATACTTTATGATTTAGTATATGAAATATCTAATGTGAATATGACACATATGAGAGGTATATGAATGCATTGATTCGGCTAACTATTGCTATGGTGAACTAAGTTGAACACAGGAATAGGTTCAAGCTCCTTAAAGAGAGGAGAAGTATCACTTAGGAGAAGAACTTGGTTAGGTAACCTCTAATTCAATCTTTTTGAGCATTCACACACTCATGCCCTAGTTGGTCTTAGTTGAGTTAAGCTAATTGGGTAGATGGTAAGTGATTTTCATTCTAGTTGTGTGTGTTTCTATTGAATTGTGATATTTTTTATGAATGTTTGGAATGAGGTGTGTGATTCAAGTCTTGATGATATGGGAACCTTCCCTTGTGTGTTTATTGTTTTGATTATATGGGAAAGAAAAATTTTGAAGGTTCTTGAAACCCTTTACAACTAAAGATACAAAATGATGCTCTAAAGATGTAAATAATAAACTATCAGCAACAACCATCAACAAAAAGGGTATGTGCAGGATCATGATGGGCCAAAAGTGGCAATATTATGGGTATTGTAGGGTATGTGGCTGACAACTTTTTTTTAACCAAAATTGATGAGACAAAAAGGTTTTTAGAGGAGATTCTCAGCTTTCCACCAATATAAATTATGCTTTAATATGAATTTAATAAATAATTATTATTCATTTTCTATTAGAATTACGACTAAAGTCTGATCAATAGGTGATTGAAAACATTTATAACATTCAAACGATATCACATTTTTTGAATTTAAAACATGCATCACATTCTATGCTTCACATACTATAGGATTAAAAAAAATTAAATTTCATAAAGTTTTGACCAAGTTAAAGGTGGTCGACATATGAGTTTTTATACTTTTAAAATTTGTAATAACAAATTCATAATTAATTATTTACTTGGAAAAAAAAAATTACCAAAAAATATGCATCACATCTGGACATGAGTCCTCTACTTATATATAAAATCTTTATAAAAATATTATCATTTTATTATGGTTAGGTGGTTAGACGTATTGACCTACTTCTTATTTTTTCCCAAAATTTAAGTACTCATTGATTGAAATTTAAAATTTTCACCAACAGATTTTATTTATTTTCAACAAACCTAGTAGTTTAGAAACTACATTCAATTTCCTACAAATTCTATTCTTACATATTTTGAAATAATATAGATAACTTATTCAAATTTTTATGTCAAAGCCTAACACTAATTTTTCTCAATTTTGCCACTTAGGGCCTATTTTTTCCATGATGATCTTGCACATACCCAAAAACAACAAAATAACAAGAAACAAATAGAAACCCAACAACAAAGAAACAAACAAAGAAAGACACATAATCGAACACTACTTCATGTTTCTTAAGGTGTTGGCCACCTCAAGTTCCTGGTTCCTATGAAGGCCAATCATGTCCAACAGTTCTTTTTTCTCATCCTCAAATGTCTTCCTCAAGTTACCCATCCCTCAAGTAGCAGGGCCTTTAACATCATCCTTTCCAACTTTTTTCCCTTTTCCTTTAGTCACCCTATCTTTCTCCATCAGCTCAGAAAAATACAACTAGTCTTCTCTTAGCTCACTAATCTTGTGGACATGACCTCCAAAGAATCTGCACTATTCTTAACAGAAATATAGTAGACATGTAGCAATTTCTTGATGTCCATGTTGGTGTCCAAAACCTTGGCCTCTAAATCAGCTAGGCGTTGTTCACATAAGGACTTGAAATCAGAGAAAAAAACTCAAGATCAATAATTCTATCAAGCATAATATCCAATACAGTTCCTTTTGGAATATTCTGCACATTCTCTTTCAATCCCCTGACTTTGATGTTAACCTTGTTGAATTCCCATAGAGTCCACCTTGCCAATTTGAAAGCACTAGTGGCCCTCGCCCTCACCATGTCAAGGAGTTCGAACATTGAGGTGTTGTCATCATTAAGGTAGGAGAAGTCCTCCGCAAGGGGGTTAACCTTTATCGGTTTGGGCCTCCCATACTTCTGATTAACACCCTCCTCCTCCTACATAGGTTTTTCATCAACGGGTTCCACACTAGGTGGGTTTCGAACCAGGGAGTCATCAATTTCAACCATCTTCTCCTCTAGAGACTTCTCCTTGCAATGCTCCATGGTGTCCTTTACAACATATTTTGTGGCCTGGTTCCTCATCTTGGCAATACGCTTAGAAGTCCTTCTAGGACTCTCCTTGGTCTCCATGATCACATCATTCTCTTGTAAAACCTCCTCTTAATCTCCTACCTTAGCATCAACCTGTTTGATAGCTACAACATCATCCTTGGACCTAGAATCCCCATAACCCACCTTTGTATCACTGCCAACGGATTGGGACTCCAACTCCTGAAGAATAAGCCTCTTGGTTGCCCATTTTTCTTTAGGGTTTCCCTTCTTTATCTTCTTAGAAGGGGTAGCTAAAGGGGAGTGAGACTTGTTCTTTCCTTCCTCATTCCACTCCTCCTAGACTCAACCACATTGGTATCCAAACCAGACAAGCTAGAGTCATCACTTAAAGTCTTTTGCTTTCCTTTAATCAATGTGGCAGGAATGAGAGCTTTCACATGCTCCATAATTAAAGATATGAGGCCCTCATGCAGGAGCAACACCCTCTAGTTTTTCAAATGCACATACACAGAGACCTCCAATGAGGACAAGAGGAAGAAAGGAAATGAAATAAACATCCCATGCCTAAAATGATTTAGAAGAGTAAAATGGTGACCTAGGATTATAGTAAACTTTCCTTCCAAGGTCACATACCGTATGATAATTTCTGCAATATCTACCTAGATTTTCTTGAGAGACATTTGCTCATAGCCCCAAGACTGCATCTTGATGAGTTTTTCCATTCATCATCCTTAAAGAATTGAGTAATTTCCTCCTCATTGCTCTTCTTATCTTTGAAGAATTTACGGCCAACCATAGGCATCCCAGTCACAACAACTATAAGCTCCTCATTGTTGTCAAAAACCATTCCCCTAATATGGAGCTTATGATTGTGCCAATACGAAACAAATTCCACCAACACATTAGGATCATGTCCATGAAGCCTTTCCAAGAAATGCGTAAAGTTACCATGCTCGAGAATCCTCCAAATTTTCTTCTTCTTCTTCAAACTAGCACAAGAATGGGGTTCAATTCTACTTTGGTTTCCCCCCATATTGATAAAAACCAGTAGCAAAAAACCCTAGAAAGAAGTATTCGACTAAGAGCCAACAAGCCAAGTGATACCCACAAAACACGTGAGTATAATGCCGATACTAATGGTAAAATAAAACAAACACATAATCTCAACCAAATCCATCATTTTGAATTAAAATATTAGTAGCCTTGGGAAGGAGGGAGTCCTCCTCCCATGCCCTATACTCATTAATTCTGATAGCTTCATTAGCGAATTTTTTTTCCAATAAATTTCCCTCTTGATAAATGTAAGAAACACAAACTTTTCCTCACAAGATCTCAATATCATAATAGAATCCTTAATCAACTAATTGACACTCTATCTAGGCTTTTGCATTCCACGTAGACAGATAATGATGTTTAAAGAGTCTCCTTTCACGCATAGTTTAGAGTAACCCTTGTCTAAGGAAAATTTAATACTGATAAACATAGCCTCAACCTTAGCACAATGATTTGTCTAATTTCCCAATGGGAGTGCCATCCCACCTAAGAGCTTGCTATCCTCATTCCTCAACACCCCCCCACAACCAACAAGACAAGGATTACCCTTGGCTTCCCCATAAAAATTAATTTTAACCCACCCTAAAGGTGGGGGCTTCCACTTAATACTCAATCTAGCATTTAAACTGGACTTAACAACCTCAAATGGTATAAGGGGAATCTTCCAATTAGAAATCACCAACAATTCATACCAAGCCAAACAAGAGGATGGGGCACAACATGGAGCATGTCACAACCAATAAGAGAAAAGTTTTCCAAGATTTCCTGGCGAATCGTAATGAAGACACTATTTGTCTTGAGCTTAGAATCATGAAATTTTTTGTTATTATATGTTATTTCTAGATACCCCAGGCAATATGCAGGGACATAAGATACCACAACCATTGAAGAATGGGGGAGGATGAAGGACACTTCCATTATTCAACAAAACTACAAAGAGAGTCTAAGAAGACCTAGTCCATATTCCAAAGGCCAAGAAAATTACTCCAAAGAAGAGAAGAGAAACTACAACCAAGGAGAAGGTGAAAGACACTCTCTGCATCAGATTCACAAAGGACACATCTATTCAGAATTGCAAATCCCATTTTGCAAAGACTATCTTGAGTTAATACTTTACTTTGCATAAGCAGCTAGAAGAAAAAATTCACCTTAGGGATCAACGACTTATTCCATAATTTTCCCTAGAATGGAAAGGATTTAGGCTTTTCCAATAAATTGACAAAGGCAGAGGCCACCAAAAACTTACCAAGAGCACATGGGGCCCAAATTAATTGATCCAATCTCAGTTAAAGAGGAACTCTGAAATTATATAGGAACTCCTAAAGGACATTCAATGACAGGGACCCCATTCTTGAAAATCCTTCCATGTGCCATTCTAAATATAGACTACCGCCAAGTCACCAAAAAGGTGTTTGCACAATGGACAATAGGAGGATCCCAAGGATGATTGATTAATGGCTCAAAATCAAACGAAGTGCCTTCCCAAAAAATAATTCTGGAACCATCACCTAACAATCACCTAATGCCATTAGCAATTAGGTCCCTACAGGGGATAATATTTCTCCAAAAATAAGAACAAGCAGGCATGTCAATAGAAGCAAGCATATTCCAAGATCTCCCATAACCATTTAGATATTTATTTCTAACTAGAGAGGCCCAACCCACTTCCTCACTGAGGAGCCTCCAAATATTCTTCGAAAGTAAGGCTTTTTTAAAAGCTTTTAAATTTTTGATCCCCGACCACCTTGCTTCTTAGGCCTGCAAACCAGGTCCCATGCCACGGGCATAATTCTGGCTTTAGCTTCAACACCCAACCACTAAAATATTTTCATAATATGTTCCATTTTCTCCTCAAATTTAATAGGAATTCTAAAAAGACTCATGCAATACAAGGGGAAAATTTGAAGAGTAGAAGAGATGATTTGCACCTTCCCCACCTGGCTAAGAAGTGCACCCTTCCAACCCGCAAGCTTTCTATTGAACTTATCCAAAATTCCAAGCCAAAATGAATCTAGAGTCTTAGAAATACACAAGGGAAGCCCCAAATAGGTTGAGGGTAGATCACCTTGATTGCTGGAAAGGATCCTGGCGAGCTTCAATTGGAGAAAATTGAGGGTATTGATGAAGAAAATATGACTCTTGGGAAGATTAATACATTGCCTAGATGCCTTCTCATAAACCTCAATCAACCTCTTAACAGTCTTGATTTCACAAATAGAAGATTCTCCCATCAAGATAGTGTCATCAACAAATTGTTGATGAGTAACAAACTCACATTTGGAAGAGGGGGAGAAACCCCTCAAGGATCCTATAGATAAATCCTTCTGAATATTCTGACTAAGAGCTTCTGCCATCAGAATAAACAACAGTGGAGATATATATATTCCATGTATATATGTCAATCAACGAAATTATGCGTATGAGTATATTTATAAGATATTGAAATAATATTGTGTATATGTATATATGTAGTATATATATATTAATATATATGTGTAAATTAATATAGTAACATATATTAATATATTTATATATATATAATATATATATACGTGTTTATTAATTCAATGTATTTGTTAAACTTTATGAAATGAATATATATTAATATATGTATATATATATATATGTATGTATATATGTATATATGTATATATATATACATATATATAAATGATAGTTATTATGATAATCTCCAAAGAACATAACATAGCATTGATTTTAAGTAATTTGCTCGATAATGCAAAGCGCATATAGCAATATGGGACAACTTATAAAGGAATACCAACTGACGCATAAAGAATGTTTAAGACCAAGTCAAAACCAATGAAGGAAGCACATATGAGTTATACACTGCTATGAAAGATTAG
>VDFB02233298.1:0-24868 GCA_007258455.2 Sequoia sempervirens | reverse complement strand
TAGCACCCCTTGTATTGTATTGTTTGTTTAATTGGTGGGCTAACTGCCTATCTTTCTCCTCTTGAGCGAGTTTCCTTTGTACTTCCAATAAATCTTGGCTCTCTTCCTCAAGTTGTCTAAACTTTTCTTGCTTTGCAGCTTGTTCATCTAGAAAGGCTTTCTTTTCGCGTTCAATTCTTTTGAGCCTATCACTTGTGAACCTTGGGGTATGTTGAAGTGGTGAGCTTGGTCTAGACTGTTTGAACAAGTCATTGGTATACGTTGTATTGACATGAGCATCACGAGGTTCATTGTCTTGGTCTTCGTGTTGTGACCATTGTTCTTGGTGAGCTCGTCTCTTATACCTTTCATCCCGTTGATGGGCATCCAAATATCTTGCATTAATGAGGGGTGAACCAAGTTGATCATCATGAGAAGAATTTCCAAATATCATGTTGTTTCTATGTTGTTCATAGATATCATCAAGATTTTGATCCATGGCTTCCCTCTCCCACGGAGTGATAGTATAACTCATATCCATACCTGAATGGGAAGGTGTTGAGGGGGTACTCAAGTCACTAAAATGGCTCTTTGGGTCAAAATAGGTTTCAGACTGACTCCTAGGTGACTGGTCAAATATTGGTTCCTTTTCCTTTCTCTTTTGACGAGTCTGAACTAGGGGTAGTTGGTTAAAGACTATCTGAGGTCGCTTTCCTTGGCTCACTTGATATCTTGTTGTGACTGACATGAAAGGGAGAGTTTAGGTAAACAGACAATTCTAAGAAACGTCAATACCAGACTAGGATAGTAAAAGTTTTCTCTTGTCTGAGAGAGATGGTGAAATAGAACTGTTGCAAATAGGTGCAAACCAACACTACCACAGAGGTGCTCAATTCTTGGGTGAACACCCTAGCACATATGGATCAGGAGGATTACTTACACAAAGTGTACTGAGTTTGAATTGTATGAAAATGGGTGGACAAGGAGACTACTAGCACTCTCCAAGTGTGTTATCAAAGAGTCTAAAAATTTATCTATTTGACAGGAACAATTCCTAATTTGCCAATCTCAAGCAAAATCGCTTATGAGATCAAGGATTACTAATTCAAAAGGTCAATGACACATAAACCCTAAATACAGAACAGGTCTCTAAAACTGGGACAAGTCACCTAATCAAAGAACTCAGTATTTCAGTTTGTTGTTTGTTTTCAAAGATCAAGCAAGTATATCAATAGATTTTGATCAAGCACATAGGTTTCAATCAGACAAGTTGTGATACAAAAAGTAGTCGATAACAGATCTATCAAGGACAAAGCAACTTGATAGTATCGGGGGAGTCTTGTTTGAAGATGTTTGGACAATGTTTAAGACTCAAAAACAAACACATAGCTATCCCTACCAAAGAAAATGGTGAGAAGCCAAAACCTTTGCCCCATTGCTTATGCACATATGTGCACCTCACACAGCCGTGTCACCCCCTAGAGGGCACCCATGTTTTTGGTGTTTCCAAGGACTCAACAGTGTACATTCAAAGGTTACCCTTGTAGCAGGGGCTAGTGTCGCAACTACCTCCAAACGTCCAGGTGTATGCCTATGATGGGAATCTGTGTATGATCAACATACAGAGAGATTCTTCCCCCTCCTTGCGCAAAGATTATGACTCCTTTCGGAGGTGAACCGAGTAGGCAACTAACTAAGAGGTTTTTACTTGGCTTCCGTTCACAATAACCTTCGGTGCCTCTGATACAGAGCTCGGGCCTCGCAGCCACACCAACACCTGAAAATCACACACCCCCGCAAGCAGGGCTTGGAGCGGCACCGCTCAGTGCAATAACAGAGCTTTTCCATGATGATCATCCAAGTCATGGAAAAGAAGTTACTATGGTCCTGGAGTCTTTAGACTCAACAAGACGTTCTTTATTATAGTGAGGTGGAATCACCGGCGATAGGTGTGTACTCACTTGGGTCATTCCCGGAGGTTCAACTTCCGGCAGGCCCTTTAAAAGTGACACTGGACATGGCTCGGATTTAGGTTTCTAATTTTTTGATTCTCCCAAAAGGAGAAGAGCATACTTCTCTAGCCCGTCTCTTTACCCAAACACGCTAAACAACCTTAATCACCGAGCTAGTTTCACTTCACCAAATCCACACGCTTTTGGGTTTCTGATTCTCTCAATGAGAGAAGAGCATAATCCCCTGACGAGTGAAAGTGCTAAAGATTCACTACCTTGCTTCGCTCCCTAAAAGTTCGTCATATTAGTAAGATCATCAGGAGCCTGGATTTGTTCATGGTCATCACCTCCATGTAACAAAGAGCCAAATTCCCTACTCACTATCGAAACTCCTAAGAATTTTAATGAAGCCCTAATTAGACTATGTGAATTGAAAAGCAGGAAAACAAACACAATATTTTTTTTAAATAAGATCTTTGACAAGCGTAAGTGTTTGTTTTCAAGTCTTTGTCACGCGTCTTGCAATCAAACCGTTAGTGTGTTTCAAGTTCTCTGACTGGCGTCCTGCAGAAACTGTTATGCTGTGAAAAAAAAAAATTCAGAAGAACCAGAAGAACAAAAGTTGGAATCTATAAAAAAAAAGAGATTAATTAAAAATCTAATTTAATCTAGTCAAAAATTAATCTAAAAAGAATTAGTTAACAAAACTAAAGTTAAACTAAATTAATCTAATACTAAACTAAAAAATTTTAAACAAAACTAATCTAAATTAATAAAATTAAAAATCTAATCTAAATTAAAAAAAATTCCTCTTGGATCTAAAAAAACTCCTGATTGCACGATTCCCAAGAAAATAACTCAAAAGATAAAGGCTGAGTTTTGACAAATAAATCAAATACCTGGTAAAATTTTTGCAAAAAATAGGTCTGATATCTGAGAAGAGGGCAGAACCAGCTTTCCAACGCCTATTTGTTTTCGAAAAACAGAGCCAGGATGCAAAAGTTACGCCTTCCAGAGTGAAAACAACAACTTCTGGCTTTGATAGGAAAAAAAGGTATCAAAATGGAAAAATCAGAAAAAATTACCAGTACCACTGGAACGGCGTCAGAAGCAGCTTTCCGACGATATCTCGTTTTCGAAAAACGGAGATCATATGCTCAAGATATGACCATTTTACTAAATATGCTCATTTAGGCTTTAAACCAAAATTTTTATTAATTTAAAGATGAAAAAAAATTAATAAAATATTTAGCTGAACCTTCATGCACGAAAATCGAGGTAGCACAGAAATCAAAATGGTACAGAAATCAATGTGTCCGTACGGATCCGTACGGATTTTTTTGGCAATTGTTTTGAAATTTTTCAAAACACTAAAAAATTAATTTTTAGCAAACCCTATCATATTTGATATGAAAATAGGGGTTTTTGGGCCTTCTGAGCACATCTATGGAGTCCGTTTTGCACTAGCATGCACTGTTTGAGAGATCAAAATCAAAATTTCTTAAAAAATGATGAAAAACCCCGTTGATCTGACAAAAAAAATACTGGAATAAAAAGATATAACGGTGGGCGCCAAAATGTATAACTGAAAATATGTTATACTTCTGTGAATCCTTGCATGCAAGGATACTCAATAATGAGTCCTTGCAAATCAATTCATAGCTCTCTATCCGAGAAGAGCAGGGATTGATATTGTGGCCCTCAGATTGACCCAGTTACCCCTGCAAATACAGTCTCAGAACGAGAGATTCAAAGAAGAGAAACAATAATGCCAATCTCCATGAATCCTGTTCTTGCAATGCAACAATGAAAACTAATCTAAATAACTTGTAAAATGCAATAAACAAAACTAATTTATTGAAATGAAAATTGATCTACATGCAATGCCATAAATGAATTACTTTGCAAATTAATCTACTATGAAGATTAAGCTAAAATGTAATATTAAACTATATGCTCTAAAACTAAGATGCTTGTAAAATCAAACTAAGGTGTAATCTCAAATGATAAAATTCAAGAAAATTTGTAGCATAACTCTGATGTAAAAAATCGTGATCTTTTTTTTTTTGAAATGAGAATGAGAGGGCTCATTTTATAGGCAAAAGTGGAATTGAAGGCAGATTCAGGAGCAATGTGAGATAAATAGAAAAATAGAAACAAATCTTGATTGAAATTCTTTTTTTAGTTTATTTCCCTTTTAACTTATTTGTTTCATTTTTTTCATCACAGGATATTCTTGAGAGGATATTTCATTTATTTTATTTAATTTAAGATGATAATATCTCTTTTAATAAAATAAAATAAGATTATGTAATTTAGAAATGAATATTAATAAAATAAAATAAGATTATTTAATTCTAAAAATAGATTTAATTAAATAGCATCATTTTATTTAAGCAATATTAACTTCAATTAAATAATATTATTTTATTTATTAAAAGGGATTTATTTCTTTTGATTAAATAAAATTAATGAAGCATTCAAACCTTAGGGAAAATTGAAACATTTGAAATAGTTATGAATTGATTAAGAAATTTGATTTGAAAATGCAACAATCATTGATTCAAAAAATTGATGTTGACAAATTAAATAAATGGGGCCCAAAGTCTAGGTGACCATTTTAGGTTGCATACAGTAGATATAATAAATGTGGTCTATATAAAGAGAGATGTAAAAATGGATAAGACAAAAATAAGTGTATAAGATATAAATGTATGAAAATAAACAAAGGTTGTGAGATTAAATCTAACTTCACATAAGATTTTTTCATTTATCAATACATAAATAAATTAAAATATTATCTAAAAATAAATATAAAATTACATAAATATACAAATTTAACAATTACAATAATTTTAGGGTTTCAACATATTAGATGCCCTTCCCTCTCGGCTCTGCTTTGCTCTGACATTTCCTGTCTGGCTGCTTTTTGAATTTCTGGCCACTGTTGTGATTTGGCTGCTTCATGGGTCGGTTGGGGGGGGAAGGCTGACCATTCCAAGGATGTTGTCCTCTTTCCTGGCACTGTGCCTGTGGTGGCAACAATCAATCTGGTTGTTCCCAATATGATGTCCCCGCCTCGTACTTCAATCCTTTCCCCTAGGAAATTGACAGAGGGAACCTCTAGGAAGTCACCCATTTCTTCGTCTATCAGGCTCAACTCTTTTTTTTTTTTTTCAGAGGAAGCACTGGCTTCCTACATGGACACACTGGTGGGGTCTGACTCTCCAGCTTCGAGTAAAAGGCTTTTGGAATTTTCTTCCTGCTCGATGACTGGTTGGGAGGTAGATGTCCTTGAGGTTCTAATGTTGAAGGCGATGGGTAACCTCAAAATGTCGCTTGTTGGAAAGTTTTTGGCGTACAAGCCAAATATTGAATTGGTTTGTCAGTGGGTTGCTTCCACTTGGAATCTAAAAGGTAGTGTAACCATAAATGCGATGCCTAGAGGTATTTTTATTTTTTCATTTGTGGTTTACAAAGACATGTTGAAGATTTTAACTGAGGGTCCTTGGGCTTTTGACTCGGGCTTTAAAAACTTTCTCTCCCTCTACAAATGGAAACTAGGTTTTGACCTATCGGCTGACTTGGGGGCCTCGACTCCAACCTGGGTACGCCTCCTGGTCCTTCCACTAGAATTTTGGGAAAAAGGAAATCTTAAAGGGCATAGCTAACTCCTTTGGGAGCCTTTTGGCTATATATAAGATAACTCAAGAGAGAACAAGACTGGTGTATGCCAGAATGTGTGTTAATGTGGTAGTGAATACGGTCCTTCCTTCCTCAATCCTGCTTAAGTAAAAGTTAGGTAACTAGACTCAAGCTCTTGAGTATGAAAATGCCCACCTCTTTTGCCAGTAGTGTAAGAATTTTGGCCATATAATTGACTCTTGTGGGAATAAATCTGGAGAAGGCTCAAAGGCTAAGGAAAAAATATTTGAAGAGGACCACTTGGTCAATGAAATGGCTTCTGTTGTGTAGCCTACTCCTTTTCTGCTCAGGAGGTGTCGGTTCACCTCCTGAAGGATAATTCAGAGTTGGAATTAAAGTCTTTCTGTTCCTCCTATTGATGTCAAAGATTCAGTTAGCCTGAACCTTGAAGTGGCTGCCCCTACTTCTTCCCTTCCAAATCTGAGATTCCCTACAAAGGAGGTTACAGGAGGGGAAAATGTAAATATGGAGAAGGTTCAAGTTGGGGATCCCCTTACAGAGGAAAATGTGATGGCTTAGAAGGTGAAGGAGTGGACTTATGGTGCTGGTGAAGACCTGGAAGAAGTTGAATATGTTCTAGCTCATACAATAGTGTCTTTGGAGGACATGAACTCTTTTTCTCAAATTGGAGTAGGAAACCTAAGTGACTCGTTGGCTCTTCTTGGATTCCCTCAAGGGTCTAGTGATAAGGAGGATGATGAGGGATAGTCCCAAGCTTCAACAAAAGCTAAAAAGAAAAAGAAACCAGATGTGAGAGGGGGTAATAAGGTGGGAAGACCCTCCCAAAAGGACTCAAGAACCAAAGATATTGTGAGGGATGTGGCAGCAGGAAAACAAAGAACCTTGGACTCGATTGCAAGATTGTAGCCCAAGAAGAAGTAGCCTGGGTTTTTGATTTGGGGTGGAGGTGGGGTCGTATTAGGTTCTATCAATGAAGTACCTCTCATGGAACATAAGGGGCCTTAATAGCCCGTATAAACAGTTTTTCGTGAAATCTTGCATTCTTGATAATAAAGTAGTTGTTCTCCTTCTACAAGAAACGAAGACTCTAAAGAAAGAAACTTTTGATAAAGCTATTTTGAATATATGGCCAGGAGCTAATTACTTTGTAAGTGAGGTAGTAGGAGCTTCAGGTGGTATTGCTACCCTTTGGAATCCTTCTAAACTGAAAGGCACTCTGTGTTTGGCTTATAAGCACAACCTTTTGATTACCCTTGAAGACATAGCCTCCTAGGAGAAATGGAATCTTATAAGCATTTATGCTCCAAATTCTAGTAGGGACAAAGTTAAGCTTTGGGAACAACTAAGTGATGCTATTTTTGTTGGGAAGGATGACCACTAGTTGCTTGGAGGGGACTTCAATTCTCCTCTCCTTCCTTCAGAAAAGTTAGGAGGATTGGATTATTATTCTGAAAGTATGATGAAACTGGCTAACTTCTCCAATTCAATAGGTCTTATAGATATCCCCCTCCAAGGAACTAAGTATACTTGGTCCAAAAAAAGGAATGGAAACCATCTAATCATAATGCCAATTAAAATATTTTTCAATTCCTTTCTCTTTCTTCTCTCCCAAGATTAGGTTATGATCATAATGCCTTGGTGCTTGGGTAAAAGCAAGAAGTTGGGTACACGAAGAGAGGAAGTTTCGGCCAAAAAAAAACTCTCTCAGAAAATGTGTACGCATTATTAAAAGAACCCGTATGCGTTATGGTTTGGGTACTTGAGCCTAAAAAAATGTGTATGCACTATAAAACACGTACGCATTTTATAACACGTACAATTCATTTATTTAAAAAATTAAATACCTTTTAGAAATGTGTACGTGTTTTAAAATGCATATGCATTTTGTAACACAAAACGGGAACGTGTTTTAAAATGCGTACACATTTCTAAAAAATATTTATTTTTTTAAATAATCAAGAAAATAAATAATGCATATGTGTTATTTAAATATTGAATTCCCAACCCACATGCAACCTTGGTTTTAGGCTTGGGAAAGGCTTGGCAATCCAAGTCTTAGCCTTTGACTTGCAACTAAAAAACTAAGGAAGATAGAAGAAAAATGTCCAACTTTGACAATATGGCTGATGGAATTTTTTTTCTGAATCAATCTATAAAATTGAAACCCATTAGAGAAAATGATGTCTACTTTCCAAATATATAATTTTTATTAAGATTGGATTATGTTTGTTATTTTAATTAATTTCTAAGCAAACTAGTCCTTAAACTTGAAATATCAGGCTTTTTTTGTTTTTTAAAAACTTTTTTTAGTTAAGTCTCTTGTAAAAGAAATTATATGGCATCAAACTTCAGACAATTCTCTACATAGGATATGTGTAGGATAATAATGGGCCAAAAAGTGGCAATATGTAACTAATATGATGGCCCATGTGGCTAACAACCTTTTTTTACCTAAAATTGATGAAATGAAAAGGGTTTTTAAAGGAGATTCTCAGCTTTCCACCAATATAAATTATGTTTTACTTTGAATTTAATAAATAATTATTATTCATTTTCTATTTGAATTACGACTAAAGTCCTGATTGATAGACTGATTGAAAAACATCTATAGCTTTCAAATGGTATCACATTTTTTGAATCCAAAACATGTGTCACATTTTATGCTTCACATTCTATAGAATTTAAAAAAATAAAAATGAATTTTATGAAGTTTTGACCAAGTTAAGGTGGTTAGACATATGAGTTTTTATATTTTTTAAAAATTGTAATAAAAAATTTAAAATTAATTATTTACTTGAAAAAAAATTACAAAAAAATATGCATCACATTGGGACGAGTCCTCTACTTATATCTAAAATATTATAAAAAAATATTATCATTTTATTATGGTTAGGGTGGTTAGACAAACACCTTATTTTTTCCCTGAAATTTAAGTACTATTGCATTGAAATTTCAAATTTTCACCAAATAGATTTTAAAAAAATAAAAATAAACCTAGCAGTTTAGAAACTAGATTCAATTTGCTACAGATTTTATTCTTACATATTTTTGAAATAATATTGATAACTTATTCAAATTTTTACGTCAAGTTGCCTATCTCTGATTTTTCTAAATTTTTTGCCATTTAAGGACCTGTTTTTCCATGATAATCCTGCACATACCCCACAATGAAAAAAAAGATTCAAAAAATATTTAGTTTAGGTCCAATTATGTTGTCCATACACATTGATTTTTAAAAACAACAATTAAGGCCAATAAAAATTCAATAAAAAAAATATTGAATAAAAAATTACAAAAAAAAATCCACATCAATCTTCATGTTGTTAGCTCTCTTTGGTCAAAAGGAATTAGCAAAATACTTTTATTTGGGTCAAAAAGTAGTGTCCGTACACGTGCTTGGTATGGTAAAAAAAAGGACTTTTAAAAAGTGGTTTTTATATATCCCTATCAAAATTTAATTTCTATAATTTGGGTATTTAAATAATTTACATATTTGGAAATTAGATTCAAAATGCTAATTTCATATTATTGACTTTTTTTAAGATTCATTGTGTAAGTGCCCTCAAATTTTTAGTCCAAGTGTGACAAATTCTGAAAAACAACAAAAACACTTCCACTTTATGAGCTTTTTGTGTACCCAACTTCTTGCATCAGCTCGCTTAAAAGAAATATGGATCATAATAGGGGACCCTTCCCTTTTAAATTTGAAGCTATGTGGAGTCTCCACCCAGATTTTGCTGCCTTGGTTAAATCTTGGTGGGAGGAACCTATAATAGGCACACCTATGTATTGTCTAGTGGAAAAACTAAGCATAATAAAGCAAAAAGTGAAGGGATGGAATAAGGTGACTTTTGGCAACATCTTTGAAATAAAGAATAGCTTGGGAAAAAGTATAAAAGAGGTTCAGGATATCATGGATGTTGGCCAAGTGGATGAAGAGATATGTGCCAAGGAAAGAGACCTTAGATCACAATGGTATAAGATAAACAAAAAGGAGTAAATCTACTATAAACAAAAGTCAAGGGTCCAATGGCTAACAGAAGGGGATAGGAATACTAAATTATTTCACCAATTCACTTTGAAACACAGAAGCAGAAACAAAATTAGATTGCTTGTGAAAGAGGATGGCTCTATTGTGACCAATGAAAAAGTTATTGCTCAGGAAGTTGTTAACTTCTTCTCTTCGTATCACACGGCCCTTGGCAATGCTCCTCAGGTAAATGTTGAATTTCTTGAAGAGATCCCTAATGTAATTTTTGATGTTGACTTAAAGATGATGACTAATGTTGTATCTATGGAAGAAGTAAAAAAACCAGTGTTTTCTTTTGGAGCCTTTAAAACTCCTAGCCCTGACGGGTTCCCTCCTGCCTTTTTCCAAACCTACTGGGATAGTTAAAACTGATCTTTTTAATGCTACTAGGGATTTCTTTAGGTTGGGCAGGCTGCTAAATCAAATGAATGCTACTTTCATAGCTCTTATTCCCAAATCTATTGATGCCTCAACCATGAAAGATTATAGACCTATTAGTCTTTGCAACACGATCTATAAAATTTTCTCTAAAATTTTGGTGTTAAGACTTAAACCGGTGCTTGGTAAAATGATTTCCTCAAACCAAAAAGGTTTTGTTCAAGGTAGAAATATTATTGACGCTGTTATTTCCACCCATGAAATTATCCATTCAATGGATCACTCTAAAAGCTTGGGATGGCCTTCAAAATTGACATTTCTAAGGCCTATGATAGGGTTTCCTAGCCTTTCCTTTTTGTTGTTATCAAGAAGTTTGGGATAGAGGGAAGATTCCTAAAAATAATATTTTCCTATGTTACCTCCCCTAATTGTTCTATTCTAGTCAATGGTGTCCCTCAAGGTTTCTTCTCCTGTGGTCGTGGGCTTAGGCAAGGTGACCCCCTCTCTCCCTACCTTTTTATTATTGTTGTTGAAGTTATTGGCAGGAACATTCAAAAATTGGTGGACTCAAAAGTTCTAAAAGGTGTTAAAGTTGCCTCATCTCTTATGCCTGATTCCCATCAACAGTTTGTTGATGATACTCTTATGTTTGGGGAAGCCTCGGTGGGGGAAACAGGTCATTGAAAACATGTTCTCAACGACTATGATGTTTCTGGTTAGTGCATAAACTATGAAAAAAGTGAAATTTACTTCTTCAATACTGACCAACAGATTAAGGATAAAGTCATAAAAATATTGGGATGTAAGGAAGCTGATTTACTTGATGCTTATCTGGGCCTCCCTTTGATCTCTAAAAAGCTAGGAAATAATTACTGGAATCAATTGATTGAAAGGCTCCAAAACAAACTTGTTAGTTGGAAGGGGAAGCTTTTAGCTTGTCTGGAAAAATTCAACTCCTTAAAGCCTCCCTTCAAAATATCCCTATTTACTATTTATCTCTTTTCAAAATACCTGCCTCTATTGGGGAGAAGATTGAGCAAATTCAGAGAAAATTCTTATGGTTGGGAACTAAAGAAAAAAATAGATTGTCCCTGGTTAGTTGGTAAAAAGTGTGTATGCCCAAAAGTAGTGGAGGTCTAGGACTAAGAATAATATCCATGCTAAACAAATCCCTAACGGCTAAAATTGGTTGGAATCTTTTGGAAGGCTCAAGACTGGGTAGAATTTTTCCAAGAAAAATACTTGAGGAACAAAAATTCTAGTTGTTTTCTTTCAACATTTGATCTACCTAGTGGTTCAACTTTATGGAACCATCTTGTGAGATTGAGGAATGTGTTGAAGATGGGGGTCATAAAGAGAATTGGTAATGGAAATAATACAAATTTCTGGAAGGACCCTTGGATAGAGAATTCTACTTTGTCCTCCTTAGAAGTACTTAATCCTCTTAAACTTAGCCTTAACATGATTTGTGGTAAAAAGTTGTCTGATTATATTAACTGGTATATGGAGGAACCTAAATGGAAGGAGTTCAATTTTATCCTAAAAAGGAACAATTTGAGAGGCCAAAGACAAGTGAATTGGGACCCAATCCTCACTAGGTTGCATAACCTGATTGGGGAGGCTAAGTGGTTCGATAGAGAAAGGGGTGATGAATGGATTTGGAAAGGCAACTCTTCTGGCTATTTCTCGATCAAAAAGACCCATGAAGAAATGGTGAGGCTTTAGGTTGTTGTCCTAGACCATTTCTGGGAAAGGGTGTGGTTAAAGAACCTAGTTCCTAAAATTAACTGTTTCTGGCAGACAACGGCTTATGAGAAAATTCTCACTATTGACAATCTGGTAAGGAGGGGTTTCCAATTGGTTAATAGGTGTTCTCTCTGTAAACAAGAAGAGGAGTCAATAATTCATATCTTCTTTTAGTTCCAATTCGCGGGGGAAGTGTGGTCCTATTTCTTGTTGTTGTTGTCCTTAGACTGGGTGTTTCCTAATTCCATGAGGCATTTTATTGAAAGTTGGTCAAATTGCCCCTTCTCACATAATGTAATTGTTGACCTCTAGAATCAAGTTCATCCATTTGTCACCTGGGGTTTATGAAAGGAAAGGAATAATAGAATATTCAGAGAAGTTGAGAAAACTAGCTGGGAGGTTAGTCTGATTATAAAATCCCAGATTAAGGAAAACATTGAGGCTAGAAGATATAGCTTCTTCGAAACCTGGCCTAACTACAAAGAAATGAGGATTAAATAGAATTGGGGAATAAGGAATGATCTAACCAAACTCAACTGGTCAAAGATGCTTAATAGAATGGATACTGTGTGGAGCCCTCCGCAAAAAAATTGGATAAAATGTAACTTTGATGGGTGCTCAAAAGGCAACCCAGGAAAAGTTGGAGCAGGGGGTCTAGTTAGAAACCATAAAGCTGACTGCATTGTGGGGTTTGGAGTAAACATGGGTATCTGCTCTAACAATAAAGCCGAAGCTATGGCTGCTCTTGGGGGTTCCAATACTCTGAAATAGTTGGGGTACAAAAATGTCATATTAGAAGGGGACTCTAAGCTAATTGTGGACATTCTAAATGAAGAAGTTGTGCCACCATGGGAATTAAAAAATACAATAGACAGATGCAATTTCATTAAGAAGTATTTCAACAACTATAAGGTGCAACATGTTTATAGGGAAGGAAATAAAGTTGTGGACTGTGTTGCTAATGTGACACTGAGTTGTAGGGGATGGACACGTTGGACAAGTGGTAACATGTCAAAGTCTCTAAGAGACTTAATCCTAAGCGAAAAAATTTGAGAATGAATATCATATGCAAAAATGGTAGGTTGGTTTTATATGGAAAAAATGAGTACCAAGTGGTGCCTTTAAGCTTTCTGTGTAATGATGGCATTTGGAGTGCGGGTTTGTATAGGATGATATCAGATGGAGGTAATCTTAATAATTCCCCTTTCAAGAAGGTGACCAAAAATCACATGAAATTAATGAATTTGCTAAGGGTTGTCATTTCTATGTGTGCCAAAATGCATTGTGTCAGCAATCCTCATATCTCTAAGATAGGGAAAGGTATGAAATTTAATAGGGATTTAATTCCTTGTAAGATTAATGATGAGACTTGCGCTTTGGGAAATGTGCAGCTGACTTTCTCAATAAGAAAATTCTCGATTCACAAAGTTCTGTATTTTCTCTGTGTGTAATTTGGCATAAGAGTGTTTGTTGTATTATGGGAAAGAAGTAGATTATGTCTGTGATTATGAAGAAAAGTCCATCTCAGAAAAAGAATTTGTAGAGGAGTAAAATGGGAGGACTAAGGAAGAGAACAAAGCCTCCAAATTGTCAAGCCTTGAAACAAAATGTGGATTTATGGAGAATGTTTGAGAATGTAGGTATGGTTTCGTTCTTTGAATCCCTGAAAGGATATAATGAAAACCTAATAGCTAAATTTATGAACTCCTAGAAAAAGGGCAATGTCACCATTGGTGCAGTGAAATTCAAGGTTACCACTACATTCATTGCTGAAGCAATGGGTCTACAAAATAATGGGCTTAAAGTGGCAAAGAAAAGTGGGGCATATTACTATCTAGATTTGTTGACAAGTTCCTGCATGATGGGGAAAATCTCAAGAGATTTCAGAATGGGTATGCAAGATTGGAACTTCCTCCTATTTTCTTTAGTTAGCTTGTTTTTTATGAGATACTTTACTCTTGAGGGTAGGTATATGTCGGTACATGCGTACCATTTCCCTCTGCTAAACCATATCCGACATGGTAAGAGAATCAATTTTACCTTCTATTTGTTGTCCTCCCTGCAGCTTAATATCAAAAAAGTTTCCAATCCTCCTCTTCACCAAGGCCTTATGCTTACCATGTATAAGTATGCCCTGGCTTTGAATTCTCATGGCAACCCCATAGCTGGCCAAAATGTGAACCTTGATCGTTTTGAAGAAAATAATAAGGAACAACCTCATGTGGAACACCCTATTGCTATTGAAATCTCGGTGAAGGAACCTATCCCTCGCCAACCCCCTACAATTGTTGCTAGGTGTGTGCTTATTTTTGCTAAAATTAATTCTCTTGTGGCCAATGTGTCAAACCCCTCAACTTTGAGGTTGCAGAAGAGTGAGGAAAACAAATTTTTTGAGATTGAGCTCCTTAGAGCCACGCTTGAGAAAAGGAAACATTCACCTTTTCTTCTAGAACTCCCAAAGGCTAAGAAACCAAAAAGAGACATAAATCCTAGGGATATTATCAATATCATAAAGGAAGGGAATCAAAACGAGGAGGTAAAGGAAACTTTACAAGGGCAAGGGAGTGGTGGTAGTGGGGGGAGAAGATTGGCATGCCTAGAAAAAGTTGCATCGAAAGATAAAAAAGGAAAACAAAAAATGATTGTGAGTGAGGAGGACTTGGGCTATGAAGAATTCAAAGCCTAGGAGGAAGATGGCTTTGAGGACATGTACTTTGAGGACTCTACATATGATATGGGGGAAGATCGTTTAGAGGAGGATAAGGAAGAGGAGGAGGAGCAAATTGAGCCTTTTGAGGAGAAGTTTGAGGTTGAAAATGTTCAGGATGTTGGAGAATTGGGACAGGATGTTGGGAATCAGGGTAGGGAGAACAATACTGAGGAGTTAAGTAATGATTTTTTAAAGAGTAGGATAACCTTTTTGTAGATACAATTCAAAGATATGGAGAAGGCATTAGTTACTCTCATGAGGGTAACTAACAAATTGATGAGGGCAATGTTGGGCGTGGCTTTTGGGGAAACAAAGATTACCAGGAAACTAAAGAAACAGGGGAAACCTGATACCCTGAAGATGCTGGATGAAATAGAGGGACCTAATTTGAGAGAATACATTGCTCTCATGGGAGAGTATGGGGACCTGTTGAAGAAATCCAATTAATGGCTTGTTCCTTCTACCCTGTTGTTTTTGATGCAATTTTTGTCCTGTTATTTTAACATCTCAGACTGTTGTTTTTTTTATCTCTATGTTATGGTGGAATACCACTTGGGACCCTGTTGATTTAATTAATGGATTATGTAGAACTAAGTATACTGGTAAAAACTTACTGTTTTTGATTAGTATTGGATGGACTATGGTTACTATTTTAAATGTTGGCATGCGTGCTAATACTATTGTTTTTTGGTTTGATCGTGGTGTTGTTTCCCACCTCTCTCTAGTTCCCTTTTGTTAGTTATTGTAACCATGGGATCAGGGCCCTTCCCTGCTTATCTAATAAAAAACAATTACAATAAAATATACAATAATAAAATAAAACTTAAACATTTTTATAAAAAGAACATAATCAAACACTTAAATAAGTGTTAAAGAATAATAATTATATAAAATGATCCAAGCATTACTAAAAATGGATCTAACTTATATTTAACATACATGATATCTAGTGAATAGTCATATGAAACCAATTTCCTTGACTGATATTATTCGTCGTCTTCATGTGCTTTGATTTCTTTGACCACAGTTGGAAAATTATATAAAACCCAGATTTTTTTCGTTCTCTATTTTCTTTTGGTTATTCTACTTTATTTTCTTTTTCCTTTAAATAATATATTATCACAAAACTAAATCTTTATTTGTAAATTGTCTTTTCTGCAATGTATTGTATTGTAACAAAATATTTATTTTGCTTTCCTTTGAACACAAAGAATGGTGTGAATGGCATTTTCCAATTGAAAGGAAACAAGCCTGAATTAATACAATAGAGCAAGGGAAAAGGTTTTTAAAATATAAAATAATATTTATTTTTTTGGGATAAACTTGACAACAATAGTATTATTGTAATTATTTTTTTAAGAAGATTGTAATGATAGTAAGAATATAGACATGTTATTAAAGAAATCTTCAAATCTATTTAGAACAATTCTAATTGTATGTATTTTGCATTTCATGTTCTATATTTATAGGGAATAAGCAATCTACAAACTATAAATGATTTCTCAAAATCATAGGCTCAAAACTATAATTCAATCCATGTTCAAATCGGTCCAATTTGGACCCATCCACTCCACCTATTCAACACCATATATGAAAGGTAACTACTAAATGGGAATCTTGACCTCTAAAACTAGCGGGATAAACTAGTAAACCTGATTACTCTAGATTTGAGTAATAATTGCTATTACAAAACTCTTATACAACTATATTTAGAGGTTCAAATATGATCCACCCAGTCTACAAGTGTAAGTCCTAATATTGAATTGTTCTCCTAGAACTATCATAACACATGTTTTGAGTTTTAAGTTGTGTGAGTGTATCCATTTTGTTCTCTTTTTTACCAAAAAAATTGTTGTATTAAGTGATAACTATACTAGCAAAAAAAATTGATTACAAATAAGTTTTCATGATTTGTAGGTTAGGTGGCCAACTACATCTATTTTGAAATTATCAAATACTTTTCTTTTGTATGTGCATTCTTCAACCTCCACCATGTGGCAAAGACCACCTAATAGAACAACACATGACATTATATATTTCGATAACAATTGATAGCATGACATCTATGATAATGTATTCTAGATAGGGAGATTTTTTATTCAAGTGTCACTACCCATATGCAAATTGCTTCTATCACTACGTGTCCACATGCATAACATGTGGACCATTAGAGAAACCACTCACATTTGTAGCCACCTCTACTACCTCCTCTCAAATCATTATCTCCCACTTTTCAAAAGAATTGAATGATAGTGATATTTTTTAAAGATTGTAAGAAACATATGAGAATGCACTACATGCTACAAAATCCTAAAAAATATTGGACCATTTCCCAGTTAAAAGAATAACTATAGAAGAGATAGGGAGAGGGTTTTGGAATCATAATTTTTTTTTTTTTATGTTGAAGAGGATACTTAGATTCCTAGCTAAAGATAGAAATCGATAATGTGTAGGAGCAGGAAGAAGGGACGTAAAAGAGAAAACCTATATTTTCCCAAGAGGGGGAAAATTAGGCATAAATTCGTGGAGATTATGGCGATAATAAATTATATAAAACTTGTGAAGGTTAGATGCAAAAAAATTCCAATCATTCCTTGAATTTTAATGGGATTTTTTTGTCCAAAATCATACATTGAAACCAAGTTGTAGACATAATAAAATTGATGACCATCGGTAGAACACAAGATATGCCTAAAGTTATAGCTGACAATAAAATATATGTGGCCCAAGGTCTTGATTATTTACGTTAGATAAATCAACCCCAAGGTGATGCAACATGAAAGAAATTAAAATAGTGTGGTAGATAACATATAGATAACATATCAACCCCATGAGGAGAGGTTGGTGTCCTTGGAGGATAATGTATGTAGGGTTCATGAGGAGCGGCTTGTTTCCTTGGAGGATAGAGTGAATAAGATTTGTAGTGATTTGCAGTCTGTGGTGCAAATTAGTAACCAGTCTCTTAATTCTAGTGTGTAGGGTCTGACTTTGTTGAATGAAAAAGCCCTTACCCGTGAACTGGTAAACAACTAGAACTTAGTGAGCATGAGGAGCCGATTTCTAATGTTAATCACATGAATTAGATGGAGAAGAGTTTGGATGAGGGCTCATGTTTGCATACCGGGAGCAAGACCAAAAAGAGGGTTGTTATTTCTTTCCAAGAGATTGAAGATGTGATGGAGATGCACAATAATGTCATCTCTAGTAATCTAGAGTTGACTAAGGTTTTAGACAATATGCGTTTAGCTTGTGCTTAGTCAGCTTTTGTGCTGATGTTTTGATGTCGATTTAGTTGTTCGTTTGTCTAGGTTTATCTTTTAACAACTATTTTGGTTTTTTTGGGGTTGTTGGTGCTTGTTGTTTAATCTTGTGCAACCTTCTGTTGATGTAAAGGCTTTTGGGATCCCTTCAAAACCTACTTTTCCTTATAAAAAATATATGCATAACATGAAGATTCAATCAATTTTACACATTCATATATCTCATAAGATAGCTCTACACAATAATATTAACATAATATTTATATAATATATTCTCCATATACTGTAATTTATTTACTACAAGCATATATATATATATTACTCTAATGGCATGAATTTGCACCCTAGGAAAATCCCCCATTTATTTACCCCTACATTAGAAAATATAAACCTAATGATGTAAAATCCACCATTGCCACCTTGTCCCTTCCACCTAGCTTTGTCTTTTTGTGTCAGTGGAGGAATTTATGTCAAGGATGCGCATGCACTATGTGGACATCTATGTGTTGCGTTGTTGACCCTTGGAATAGGTTTTGTCATTGATGTCAAAAATGCAGCTTGCATTTGGCATTGGATGTTGTTCTTGATTGCATCTCCACTTGGCATACTTGGTTAGTTCACATCACAGTGCTATTGGTTTGGTATTTCAGTTGAGGTAAAATCATGTTTATCACACTTCATTGATGGTTTATTGGCTTGGCATACAAGATTTTGAAGCTCATTACAATACATATTGTATCATGGTTTGTCATCATGTATTTATGGTAAGAAGTTAAAGTTGTGATCATTTGCAAGTTCAAATATATGGCTAGTTGGATAGTGATTAATATGTTATCTGGGCATGGAAAAATATTTAGAGTACAATGAGCATCTTTACTTTTATCTCTATTAAGTGATGACTAGTATATCTTATATTGTGATAGGCATTGATGTCTTGTGTTTCTAACCATGGGCATAACGTTATTACACTTGTCTTTATCTTTATCGACATCATATGGAATTGGATAAGTGTTTATACCATGTTTTATTTCACATGGTCGACACCTTTGTATTGGCGAGCACATGTGACATCATTTGGTTTAAATTATTGATTTCATTAGATTTAAATTCCATATGCAAAAGGATAAAATACAAAGTTGACTTGTTTGGTAAGTTTCGAGGTCATGATACAGGTTAAAGACATTGTTTCATATTGTTCTTTCACTATCCCTTTTAGGGCTAATTGGTTCAACAGGGTAAGGAATTTTTTTAAATAAAGTCTATTGTGACTTTATGAAAATGGGAACTGACTATAGTGTGTAGTTGAGGCTTTAATGAATGTTTCTAAGGGTCAAGAGATCATGATATAGACCGGCCCTTTCTAGAGCATACGAGCTTAGCAGGTGAATTGTATACATTGTTTTGGTTGTCTCTTTTGACATCATTCAACAAGGTTGAAGATTGGGTTATATCGTCGGGCACTTAGGGTTTGGAAGTTGCATGAAATCTTGCACTCTACATGTCATGGAGATCGTTATTTCAGTTGTAAAGAGGCAATTGGCATTGTAGTTGGTTGTAGTAAGTTTTTCTTCAGTTTTCAATTGAAAAAGGTATAGCTTTTTCAAGCTTTGTAAGATTGATGAGGGTGCTGTCATAATAGTGGTTTACAATTCCTGAGAGGAACGAATTATAGCTGAAATCACATATTTTTAGAAAATATAATGATTTAAGCCTTAAAAAGTTCCACTTTAAGGATTCCAATTGAAGAAGGTTTGATCAAATCACCTTAGATCAAACCCCCTTGGATAGAACCTCGCTAGTTTTAAACCATACCTATAAATGAGTCTCCTTTACACCTATCAAAATGCTGATAAAAAATCACTTTTGATTTAGCTTTTGGGGGATCAAATGAATTCATTTAAAATTTATTTCAAATGATTATGGTATTCCTAACAAGCTATCAAATGAATATAATTTTAATATGTTTTGGTTTTGTTATGTATTTGTTTTTTAAGTTTTATTAAACATAGGTTTTTCACCGAAAGTGAATTTCTTTGTTCTTCACATGTGGAAAAATAGAAGATTACCAAAAAAAAAAATTAAAAAATATGAGTGCACCAGATATTGAAGTCCTTGATCCAAAAAATAAAAAATAATTTTTTTTTGACATATACAAAAATAGTTACGCGTTATACGATCACGCTATGTATGAATTGTAATTCATTTGACTTTGAAACTTGATTAAAGAAAAAATATTCAATAAAAAACTATCTAACCAAGTGGAAGCACTAGATATCAGAGTTACAATTCTAAATTTGAAAGAATTAGAATTTTATCCTTCATGGAAAAAAAGTTATGCATTATAGAATGTGCGTCACTTTTTAAAAATGTTGTTTTCTGAAAAAAATCAATTTTCGTGGGAGATGGAAAAAGAAGTGCAATTTGATTCCAAAAATTTTGAAAAAAATGTTTTTAGAATCTATAGACAAAATTTGATGAGACTCTAGTTTGCACCATCTTCAAATTCCTCACAGTTTAGCCGCTATAGGTCCCCGAATGTGAAGATTTAGTTAAAAATAATAATTTCAGTGTCCAGTTTGGCCAAAAATTGTAAACCACTATTATGGGATCACCCATGATAGCATTATTTATAGGTGGTTTGAGGTTGGAAAAAGGTTAGAAAAAAATGAAATGTAAAATTTGAAAAGAGAGAGAATTTTGTTTCTCAGTTATTCCTAAATAGGATTTTGCATACAAAAATGGTTTCCTTTGAAACCCTAGGTTACAATGCTTGTTTGTAAAATGAAATTTTAACAGCTGTAAGTCATGCTCCAAAAGATTTATGCAAAATACAGTGATTGATTGAAAAGGCAAAAAAATTGAGCTTAATGTGCTCTATGTTTTCTAAATTTCAAAGGAAGTGAAATTTAGAGGACATGAAAGGCATTAAGGATGGGCATTAAGGAAATAGAGTAACCCTCTGTAGACACGTCAAATTAGCATTATGCATATTCATCCGCTCAATAAATAAATCAAATGCATCACATCCATTCACCTAGTAAATCAGGTTCTTATCATCAAAAGCTCAATCATAGTTTAATTAAATAAATCAAGCTTTATTTAATTAAAATCTCAAACATGCATCTTCCATCCTTTTCTGATTTAAATAAAACAAATATTTAAGTCTTAAAAGTCAAAATCATCTAATCAGCATTAAATCAGCATAATCATCATCTATTTAATCTAACCCTGATTAAATACTCACCCACTTGCATTCTCTAGATTTGGCCACTTGCACATGAAATTACATTTAATTGATTTATCAAAATTCTTTATTTTCAACTTGGCATAAAGGAAGAATATTCTCCAAGTTTGAATCTCCCCCCAAGTGGACATGTACACCAAACAGAGCATTTATGAGGCCTTACATGTCTCTTACATGTCCCCTTCCAAAGGTCAAACTCAGCATTCATTGCAAAATTTGAATTCAAATTTTCCCTCTCATGGGCACTCTTCCCAAATCTTGCACAACCATTGACCACTCACCATTTGACAAGTGTCATCTTCTCATTGGAGGATGTTTAGTCCCACATTCACCATCTTGGCCAATCTCTCATCAAGAAAATCTATAAAATAGGGCCTTCATTCTCATTCATGGATCCACAATTTCAAGCAAGGTTACTCTCTTGGTTTGAGAAATAATCTTGTTTTCATCTCCATTTGCATTTCATCATCTTAGCTATTGATCAAGGGTTGGGAAAGGGTCACTAGCACACGTGACACCAATCCAACATGGAATAGGTACAAAAGCAAACAAAGGAAAAGCGAAGGAGGTACAAACGAAAGAAAAGCAAAGGCGAAAAGGTACAAACGAACAACGAAGGTACAAAGGAAAAGTGAAGGTGAACAAGGTACAAGCGAACAACGAAGGCAAAAAGGAAAAGCGAAAGCGAAAAATCAACAAGGAGGAGGCTAGCAAACGAAGACGAAAGGGGGATTTTTTTTTGAAAACACAATGTGTTTTTTAACACTTTAAGTGTTGATCAACACTACTTCACGAAGTTGTTTATCCTTTCATTTTAGAACACTAATTTTCATTTGGGTCTAAAACAAACAATTTAATTTTCATTGCAAGGGGCTTAAAATGAATCTTAGGACAAACTTACTAGATTTCGTTTTGGGCTAAAAATTGGACAAGCAATCTTCATATTTCATTTGGTGCTTAAAACGAACTCACAATTGCTTTGAAGGTTATAAAATGAACAAGTGTTTGAATTGTGTGATCTTGTCTTTTGAGTATGTATCCTCTCCCCTTGTGTTTCGTGCGATCTAGGGTGCAAGAGAAACACTCAAAATACATTTTATTGCTTTGAAACACTTCAATTTGGGCTTAAAAATTGAACATCTTGTGCGAGTGTGAGTAGGGGCATTTTGTGCATACATTCTCTTTCTTTGTGCCATCAAAGATCGATCGAGTTACGGATTGTGTCTTTGCTCGCTTTTGTTTATCTTAGAGGGCCTGCCTTGGGGAAAAAGTACTCACCCAAGGGACGACTCAACCGGTAACACTCTAAAGCTAAGAGTATTTCCAGTCGGGATATAAATGTGGGTTTTGGTTAAACGCCATAATCACGCGGTTGGCTCCGACAAGATGGATCCGAAAGGGGACTCTTGTTGTATGGGTAAATCTCCATGAACAAAAAGTCTGAATTAGAAACCTTGTTTTGTAGTGGCCTATTTATCCATTGAGCGAGTTTATCAAAGTGGTGCATTGGAACTTTGATTCCAAGAAGTTACTTGCCATGTCCGATCTTGGTTGAAATATAGAGGTTAGGATTTCATCATACCTCTATATTTTTCCTTGGTTGCATGTAAAATCATCTCTTCTATGATGGGCATGAGGCAAGCCCACTAAGAAAAACGTACCCATTAGCATAGGATGTTACATTGCTTGTTTGAAAACACAGTGTTGTATTCGAAAACATTTTGCAAACAAACATTCAACATGATTCTCAAAATTTCAAACCCTCTTGAAGACAAATATCATTGACTCAATCCATATGCTATTGCTTTCCCTTGGGATTCATGTCCTTAGAGGTTCCTAAGCATTGGATTATACCTCAATTTGTCTTTTTGAGTAAACAATAGGAAAACCCTTGCCTTAAGTTCATTGAATTTCCACATAAAATATCTTGTGGGGTTTAAAGAAATTAAGACATTGGACATCTTAGTTTGAAACTTTAATCAAAGAGAGTGTTTTGGTAAAATAAAGCCATTAAGCAAAGATAAGAAAAATGAACTTTCATGTGTGTTGAAGACTCCAAATCCCAAAAGCACAAATCATTGATTGGAAATCCAAAAATGTTCAAATCATTCCTTGGTTACAAAGGTCTTTAGGAAGCATATGCATGCTCTTCAATACCTAGGTCTTGGAAAATACAAAGTGTTCTTTTTAGGTTCATCTAGGGATCAAAACAAATCAAACCTCTTTCATCCATCTTTCAAAACATCAAAATCCATCTCACAAATCATCTTTTGAAAAACCTTGAAATTATCCTTGAAGTGCTAGGCTTTATGACAAAATCAAGCAAACACCAAAATCATTGAGACCAAGTCCTTGAAAACATTTATCAAAACACCTTTTACTAGGAATGTGTAAATGTATCCTTTTGCATATCCTTAGTCAAAGTCATCCAAATCATCTTGTCTAGCTTAGTGTATGTAGATGAATCCTTCTCCATATACTTAGTGAAACAATCATCTTGTTTGGGTAGGTGTGGGTAGATGCATCCTTCTCCTCACACATATCCAAATCATCATCCTTTTAACAAAACTATCCTTTAGATCATTATCAAACATCTTAGGGTCTTTTTGTTCAAAATCAAAATCCAAATCCAAATCAAGATCAAGGACAAAGTCTCAAAATCCAAAAAATCAAACCAATCAAAAATCCAAAGCCTAGTATTTCATTCAAGATCTATCAAAAGTCAAAACATCCATAACATCCATCTTTAAACATCACCATCATATCATCATCACATTTGATCCTAAAAGCATCCTAAAACTTTCACTTTAGGGACATAAAATAGAGATTAATCCAAGGAATCAAGAGATTCATCTCCCATATTCTCGAAGATTGATCCTTGTTTTATGGTTCTAACGAGATCTCAATACAAGAAGAGTATGGAAGCCCACAAAGAAACTCCCGCTTCAAGTGACCTTAGCCAAACAAACGCAGAAATGAATCTTGTAGAATCAAGCAATCCATTGATCCCCTCATCATCACAAAACCCACAAGAAGAAAATCAAGGGGAGGACCTCACCTTTGGAATGTCTCGTGAAGAAATAGCTGAAATGCTCCAAAATCCAGACAACCATAGAATCATCAACATCATGATGAGACTCAACCCTTCATTGTACATGCTTGAACTAGCAAAACAAGGGGCCAAGTTGCCTTCGGATTTTGATGTGACCACTATAGTAGAGACATCTTTTCCACCAATCTCATCCACCATCCCTATTTCATCTACACCTCCATCCCAAAACATCACGCAAAACATTCCAAAAATCACGACATCGATTGCTCCAACTCAACCAAATGTCAACAAGGGAAACACATTCCTCAATGAACTTCAATCACATCCCGTTGTAAATAACCAAAACTTGGATGCAAACACCATAGTGGAACAAAACATCCTCCATAATCTATTACACCAAAATGTTCCTCTCACTTTACATTATGACCTATCATCAACATCTTTTCATGGAGCACCACAAATGCCTCTTCTCACAAATTCACAAGAGGGAGACATATTCAGACTAGGGAGCATTCTCAACACCACAACACTTTCGCAAGGATTCACCCCCCTTACATTTCCACCTCTCCCACCATCACCATTGTCATCAACATCACTCCTTGGCTTGGGGTTGCCTCCTCTACCGAGTATCAATCAAAACATCATCCCAACCATCAATCAAAACATTTTTCCAAATGCTCAAAGATTATTGTTGACATCACAACAACAAACAACAAACATGCAAGAAATGGAAACATCATCAAACACCCCCAAAACATTGCAAAGCATGGTCTCTCAAGGGCCAATCACATCAACGATGCCACTTACCACATCAACAACACCATCCACCAATCACACAATCAACATGACAA
>VDFB02233296.1:0-12214 GCA_007258455.2 Sequoia sempervirens | reverse complement strand
GTAACACTGAATCATCTAAAAAAAATCTTTAAAATGAGTTTGAGTTGTGTCTAATAGGTGTTTTGGATGAGGATCGTGAATTTTCAACCCTACTCTTAATATCAAAACATCTCTAGCATTATATGATTCCTTAGTATTATCATGCCAATTTTCTTCAACCAAAGATTTGATTTCAATATTCAATTTCATGTCAAACCTTGGGAGTCGACCACTAAAACTCCAGCATTCGTTGATTGGATCATTTTCTATACTTTCTCTTCTCTTTTTCTCTCTTACAAATGTTTTAGGATGTGTGTTTAGAATTCCACTAATGTTGCTTAACATTCCTTTATCCAAAGTTGTTTTATTAACTATATATGTTGCTATGGCTCATCATGTCGCATTCTTATCTTTAGATCAACTCTTATTTCCAATAAACTCAATGGCACTAGTAATAGTAGATATAGCATGTTTAAGTGATTTATCTTTTCTTTTTAGTTTCACAAAAATGCCTAACTTTTTCATTACTTTTCTCATTTTCCACATTCTCATCAATTGCATCATGAGTTGATATTGAAGTGATTTTTTTTGATAAAAAAAGTGTTTGTATAATCTATTGGCATGCGTTCTTATTTGTCTCCAAGAAATCTTACTGGGAAGATTATTCAAAATATTACTTTTAATTTTTAAAAAAATATTTTTGTTTTTAACAACACAAGGATTTTCATTTTCAACAACAAAAGGATTTTCATTTTCACTAACACAAGGATTTTCATTTTCAATAACAAAAAGATTTTCATTTTCACCAACACAAGGATTTTCATTTTCAACAACAAAAGGATTTTCATTTTGACCAACACAAGCGATTTCATTTTCAATATTTATTTCTACAACTTGTCTACAAATAGAATCGATCTCAACATTGTTATATCCAACTTCTTCTAAGTCATCTAGCATCACATTTTCCATATCATTCAAAGGGGGATTCAAAGACTTACCTGGATTTGTGCCTATTGTCACATTCTCTATAACATTGAAAGGTGGATTTGAATACATACCAGGATTAGTTTCTATAATCGTATTATCTTCCACATTCACCTCTTGTAAATTTACATCATCTACATCCATGGTCTCTTCAATGTTCATATCGTCAATAGTCATGGAACCAAATGCTTCAACATTATCCATTGCTTGAATACTCATTCTTCTAAATCTTTATTATTTTTCCTCCTCTCTATTTGCTTGAATTTCTTAAGGGTCAATACAATCCTATCTTTCCTTTTTTGACAATATTGTGATCCCATGATTACAAAATTTTGAGGTACAAATGAATTTCAATAGTAAAAGTCTTTCTTTTTTATTCCTCCTTTAAATGAGTAGAAAATGAACACAATTCCACTCCAAAATTGTCCCAATGTTGCCTCCTTCCAAAATTCAAATGTAATTACAAGTTCAAGAGCATGTAGAAGACAAGATTTGATAAAGAATTATAGAATGTCATTGTCGATCATACGCTATTGTAAGATGTCAAGTTACGGAATTGACAATAACTTTTTATTTGTAAAAATTAAAAAATGGTCAAAATGAAACGAGATCATGTTTTCTAAATGGGGTTCCATTTTATTTTTTATTGTTCGAAATAATAAACAAAGCAAAAAGGATCATGTTTAGTAAACGAGATCCCATTTCTTAAAATTTGAATTGTAAGCCCAGTTTTTGCTATAGGTTTCAGGTTGGGAAAGGCTTGGGGACCTGACCCTTAGCTTTGGACCTACTTTGACCTGCAACTTGAAGGTATGCCAATGTCACTAGAAAAGAGTAACTTTGGACATATATGTCTAAAGAGGTTTTTTGTAGAAATTTTTGATGAAATTAGA
Source organism: Sequoia sempervirens (assembly GCA_007258455.2). NCBI lineage: Eukaryota > Viridiplantae > Streptophyta > Pinopsida > Cupressales > Cupressaceae > Sequoia > Sequoia sempervirens. The sequence goes on along the minus strand of VDFB02233296.1, from coordinate 10,358 downwards.
ACCCATTATAGATGAGATTGTGTAGATTCTAAATATGTAACTTTTTTACAATTGGATTTTTTTATTTTTCAAATATTTTTTAATGAAACTAATCCATAAACTTAAAATATCAAGTTTTCTTATTATTTTAATAACATTTTATTAAAATATGTTTTTGAAAATCAAATTATGCGTGCACAATCTTCAGACAATTCTTTTCAATTTGAAAAAAAAAGAAAAAAAATGATAAGTTTAGATCATCTTATGAATGACATACACAAGGAATTTTCAAATAGCAATTATGACCAAAAAAATTTAATTAATAAAAATATTTCAAAAATATTACAAAAAAATATCATGCATAATCCTCAATGTGTTAGAGATCTTTTCCCAAAAGGATTAAGAAAAATATAATTATTTAGGTCAAAATATGGTTGATGTACACGTGTTGGTATGGTAAAAAAAATGACTTTTAAATAGTGGTTTTTAGACATGCCTATTGAAAGGGCGGGGGCCCTAGCTCGGTTGACTAAGTAATTCCGTTGCGGCTCTGCTGGTCACGAGTTCTAGTCTCCCCCGTCCCCGTGGTACTGGAGGGCGTGTCGCGCCAGCGCCGCCGGTCACGTTAAAAAGTTTACCAGGCGCAGCTGCAGTTTATAGGGGGTCGTGCTACCCGATTCCTGCAGTCAAAAAAAAAAAAAAAAGACATGCCTATTGAAAATCAATTTCTATCATCTGGATATTAAAATAAATTACATATTTGGAAACTAGACTCTAAGCACTACATTTCATATTACTAACTATTTTTAAGATTCAATATTTAAGTGCTCCAAATTTTTAGGTCAAATGTGACAAATTCTAAAAATAAGAGAAAACACTTCCACTTTTTTACCAAAAAGTGGACTCAACTTCTTGCACACACCCACTTTTAGCTTGCATCTACACTTGCAAACTTTCAACTTGCTAGCACACTTTTATTTTTTTACAATTCAATTCTTATAACTACCAGATCTTGAAACCATTAACTTGTTATGGCCTAAAGTATAAAAGAAAATATTTTCTTTATTTTTAGGGGCCTTTTGGGAAGTAACAGAAATAATTTAAGGCTAAACATTATAACTAGATAATGGCGATGTAGGATTTGTAGCTCTATAAACCCCTGCTATAATACAAGTTTGATAAGAAACAAATAATAGATGTTGAATATGTGTGTAGAGTGTATTTAGGCTACATGATTAGGTTGCTTGATAAGGCCCCTAGTCATTATTTTATTATAATTACAACCCTTTCCAAGTTGAATGACCTTGAGGTTTTCCCATACTAATGCAATATCAAAAAATAATTTTCCAAGCTTCAATAACCTAGAGAAATTTGGCAATCCATTTAGCATAGAAGGAAATGCCTTGTTGGTGAATGAAAATTAAACCTATCCCTCTGGCCTCATGAGGAAGGCAACGATACTCCTAAGCGACCTAATGGAAGCCATGTGATGAATATCATTGGAAGCCTAAATAAAGTCTTTGAGATTATTTTCAACCTTAAAGTAGTAAGCCTTGGAAAGGACCCAACGAGAGGAGTAGAAAGCATGAATGGATGCTAAAATTTTGGAGCATATTTGAAATTTACTAGCCAATTAGAGAAGCTTGGTGACCTAATAATGTAATTTATTTTTAATTCTAACAATAAATACCTATAAAATCTCTGAATGAGTGACATGGAAAGCAAAAGGGAATTACCAAAAAGTAGAAAATCTCTTTGTGATCTATCCATTACCAATCAAATTGGTCAAACCAACCTAGTTTGGGAAGGAAAGATTCTCGATAACATAAGGTCTTGTGCCATTGAAAATTGGAGCTAGATGCTTGGAAAAATTCTCCAAGCATTAAAGTGCCTAGTTGATATTTTCTTCTTCCTCATAGAGAGTGAGAAAAGAGTCATTAGCAAAGTGACCATTCACACTAATGAGATGAATTAGGAAGAAAAATCCCCTTGACACAAAATTTGGAAATAGCTTGGGCTATTAAGTAATTGAAGCCTTCAATAGCCAAAATAGGAAGATCTAGAGAAAGAGGACAACCTTGTCTTATCGATTGTAAAAGTCTAAATGAAGAAGATCTTTGGCTAGAAATAGAAATACATGTTGAAGCATCGTAGAAAATTATTTGGACTATTTTAATGAATCAAAGGCTAAATCCAAGAGACTGCAACATAGCCAAAATAAAGGGCCAAGCTCTATGTGATCATAGGTTGAAAATTATTTGGACTATTTGAATGAATTGAAGGATAAATCCAAGAGAATATAACATAGCCAAAATAAAGGGCCACTCTATGTGATCATAAGTTTTATCAAAGTCTATTTTGATGAACACTATAGGTTGTTGATAGTGGCAAGCCCACTCTATACCTTTCCAAACCACAATTATAATATCTAGAATAAATATGGACTTGATGAAATTTGTATGTTTCGACAAGACAATTAAGGGCAATATTGAACAAAACTTGAGAGCTAAATATTTGGATATGATTTTATATGACACATTCAACAAAGTGATAAGTCACCAATTATTAATGTTCTTACGATCATTGGCCTTGGGTATGAATTTCATATTGCCTTGATTAATAATATTTCTTAACAACCTAGTGTGCATGGCTTCAAGATACACATTGTGTAGGTTATTGCTAACCATTTCCCAAAAGGATTTATAAAACTCACAAGGGAATCCATCAAGGCTAGGGGTTGTGTTATTGGCTAGGGAGAAGACTGCTTTCTTAAGATCCCTTGGAGTGAGAAGTTGATCACAAATAATGCGCTAGGGATTTGAGATCCAAAAACGAACAAATGGAAAGCATTGCTAAAGGGAAAATTATTGAGCAAGAGTATATTCTTGGGTTGCAAAGACATGTTCATAGAGATAGATGAAAGCCTAAAGAATATCAAGAAGTTATTTGGAGAAAATATTGTTCTTCATGAATTTACTTAATGGTATGAGAAGTCTGACTATCATGAAGATCTTAGAAGAAATATTTGAAGACTTTATCTCCAACCTTGAGCTAGTGTAGTTGCACTTTGATTTGAGTGTCATGGGTTATGTGAGCATCCACAATTTGCATCTTCTATCACAATTGAGCTAGTTTAAGTTGGATGGAAGGATCCAAAAGTTGAGATTCAAGAGTTGCAGTGGCAAGGTGGAGCTCCTGGGTGGTGGCTTCGTGTGAGTATGAGAGTGAGTTAGTTAGTGCTTGTAAATGGGGAGAAATACTGGAGTGTGGGTTATGGGGCCATTCCACTAAGTAATTCATCCACTGTCATGTGAAGGATGTAGATCTAGGTTCCAAATATTTTGAATATGCATTGTCGTGGCTTTGTGATTTTAAAGAAACATGTTGAGGAAGAAATGACTCTTCATAACCTTAGGGGTTGAATTTTTCCACTCAATACAAAACTGTATTGGAAAGTGGTCAAATAAGGAAACATTAGCTAACAACTTGATGTGCAAGGAGTAACAACTAGAAAAAGAAAAGAATGATTGAGTTGAAATCATGGCTTGACCAAGCCTTTTTAATACCCTATCAAGCCTAATCTGCAATTTGATCCATGTGCACCAAGATAATTGATCTTGGTGATAGCCAATGTTAGGGTCAAAAAGACCCAATTTATTGTGCATAAAAAAACAAGCCTCTTTTGCTATTTGTCCAAGGCATAGGTAAAGCTCCAAATTTATCATGCAACATCTTGATCATGTTGAAATCCCCACACAAAAATCAAGTGGCGACATGTATTAAATTGAGGATATAATGCCAGAGGCAAGATCTTTCAACAACATCATTGAAAATATTAATCACCCTAAGGGAATGATTATTGACATTGAAAAGAGTTTATATAACCCGATTGGTGGGGTCACATCCATGATCAACCATAGATTGGTGCCACATAGGAAAGAGAAATGTGACAAATCCCCCACAACTAGCCTTATGGTTAGTGCAAATAAAGGAGGGAAAAATTACATTGCATGCTACAAAAAGAAAAAAAATTGACACTTTAATCTCCTGAAGGAAAAGAATGTCAAGTTCTAAAAACTAAGAATGAACATCACGAATAAAGTGTTTCTGAGGGAGATTGGTGAAACCTTGCACTTCCTAGGAAATACAGTTCATTTAACAATCATCTAAAGGAATTTCCTCATTGTCTAGCCCATCCAAGGTGGAATAGTTATTCCAAATTATTGTGTTGAGTACCTCATAGTTCTTGATTTGGATGTGGGGCAATGTTGGATGTTGTTGTCATCACAAAAACTCTCCTTCCTCCAAACATCTTAGAGATGAACTTCAAGAACTCTTTTGACCCACCAAAGGGGGAGCATGAGGCGAATTTTTTGTAGGTTGCTACGAAACAACTATCATAGGATGAACTTTGGAAGTTGTTTCCATGCTTGACCCATTTTCATCAATTGGCTTTGAAACATGTGGAGCCAAGACCCCTTGATTTGTAGATTTAGGAGGGGGTTTGGAAGACCTAGCATTATTGGATTTGTGGCTAATAATTGTAGAGAAACTCGTGTATGTGTAGGATCATCGTGCAAAAAACAGACCCTTAAGTGGCAAAAAATTCAGAAAAATCAATGTTAGGCAACTTGACGTAAATATTTGAATAATTTATCTATATTATTTCAAAAATATGTAAGAATAGAATTTGTAGAAAATTGAATGTAGTTTCTAAAATACTAGGTTTATTTAAAAATAAATAAAATCTATTTGGTGAAAATTTGAAATTTCAATGCAAGAGTAATTTAAATTTCAGGGAAAAAATAAGAAGTAGATGTCCTCATTCCAATTCACCCTAACCATAATAAAATGATAATATTTTTTTGTAAGATTTTATATAGAAGTAGAGGACTCATGTCCGGATGTGATGCATATTTTTTTGTAATTTTTTTCCAAGTAAATAATTAATTATGAATTTTTTATTCCAACTTTTAAAAAATATAAAAAATCGTCTGTCTGACCACCATTAACTTGGTCAAAACTTCATGAAATTTAATTTTTATTTTTTTTAATCATATAGTATGTGAAGCATAGAATGTGATGCATGTTTCGATTCAAAAATATGATACCGTTTGAATGTTATAGATGTTTTTCAATTAGCCTATCGATTAGGACTTTAGTCGTAATTCTAATAGAAAATGAATAATAATTATTTATTAAATTAAAATTAAATCATAATTTATATTTTTGGAAAGCTGAGAATCTCCTCTAAAAACCCTTTTCGTTTCATTAATTTTGGGTGAAAAAAAAGTCGTCAGCCACATACCCTCATAATATTGCCACTTTTTGGCACACCATGATCTTGCACATACCCACTCTCCTCCTCCTTCATAGGAGGAGATGACTCCATGGAGGGTTGAGGAGGGGGTTTAGGCTATTTGGAGGCCAATAGACAATCCTTAATCTTGTGGTCAGAGGCTTGGAAACAATAAAAAGTATTAGGGAGATTGATATACCAGACATGCAAAGAGTAATGAATTTGACCAATCTAAATGTCCACTGAATCCTTGAGGTCTTTGGAAAGATCAACTTTGATGCAAAATCGACATTAAGGGAAAGTCAAATAAAACTTCTCAGGTTCAACACAAACTAGAGGCTATCAAATTTGTAACATAGTAAGGGAAACCTTAGGAATTCAACCTAGACAAGGACACAAATGGAATTTTCATTAGAAATGGAAAAGTCACGAGTACAAGGTTAAACTCGAGAAGGGTGAAGCAAACAAGCCATGGGCCTCAACCTTTTATTCCTCTATAGCTATTGTTTTTGAAAGCTTGACGACGACTACCAATGGATTTCCCACTCAAATGCCCTAGAAAGTTCATCTTGAAGATATTTCATGAAGTAAGTGTTAGGATTTAGGTGTCATCAACCTTGTAAATCCTTTATTTTATTATTCTCCTAAAGTGTTTTGTACATTTACCCATAAGAGGTGAAACTGTTTGACCAACAGTGGTGAAAGAGACTATGTAAATGCAGTGTTACCGTTACCATTTATCCTTATGGAAAAGGACAAATTAGCTAGGCATCCCACCTTGGAATCTTCTAAAATAAGGTTGTGGGTCAAAATAGGGTGTTGTAAGAGAATCTATGATATGCATGCAAGTTGTCATAAGATGCTATACGTATGACAGATTCCCTATGACAAAAATGCTATTTTTAGACCCCAGGTGCCCATGCATAAAAGATGCCTTATGATGGCTATAAGAGCATCTGTAAGAGGCTATTTTTGGTATTTTTTGACCATTTCAAGGAGGGAGGCATGGGTTTTTCTAGGTGGTATTGTTGCCTATTGTTTGGTGAAACCATGGTGGTTTTCATCCTCACAAATCTCTATAAATTGGGGCCTTGAGCTAGTGTTATAAGAATTCAGTTTTGCAGGGTAACAGGGTGCTGCTGGATTTACAGGGAATGATAAGAGAAGTCTATTGCTGCATGTAATATTGAAGATTATCAGTAAATACTTGCCTCTCTTTCGGTGGTGGAGTTTTTTCCCTTCGGGGTTTCTCCACGTAAATCTGTTGTTGCATGTGTTATATTGTTCTATCTCTCTCTCTCATTCTTTCTTCACACTAAGGCTAAGGTTAATCTACATATTTCAGATTTGCATCACACATTTAAGTTCATATTGCAAGCTTTCTTCACCTTGTTTTTTCAACATTTGGTATCGAGCTAACGGTTCATTAGGAAGGGACGCTTTCCTTTTAGAGTGTTGAAGGTTTTTTGCTGCAGTGGGAGCTTTTGTGTTGTGGGTTTTGCAGATTTGTGAAAGATTGCATACCATGGCCTCCACCTCTTGTCTAGATATTGAGAAGTTCAATGGAACTGGTTACGAGATGTGGAAGTTGAAAGTGGAGGACCTTCTTGAGGAAAGAGATCAGTGGTTACCAGTTTCAGTTGAAAAGAAGCCATCTACTTCAACCTTGTCAGATGAAGATTGGAATAAGTTAGACAAGAAGGCTCGAGGGACTATTCGGTTGTGTCTCACAGATTTTGTCCTCCTGAATGTCTCTTCAGAAGACACAACATACAAGCTTTGGAGGAAGATAGGTGAAATCTACCAAACTAAGAGTTTGTCTAACAAGTTGTATCTCAAAAGATGTTTGTATTCATTAAAGATGAAGGATGGTGAATCTATTGCTGAACATTTGAATGCTTTTAATTTGATTATAAGTCAGCTTGCATCTATTGATGTTAAAATAGAAGATGAGGATAAATGCATTTTATTGATTTGCTCTTTGCCGAATCTTGGGAAAATTTAGTTATTGCTATAACAAGTGGTGGTGCAGAACCTAAGTTGGATACTATTATTCCCATACTTCAGAGGAGATGAGGAGAAAGACCATGCGCAGTGGCTCCCAAGATGCCTTGCATGTGCGAGGTAGGCCCAAGGAGAAAGAGCCTAAAGGGGATAAGAAGAAGGATAAGTCTAAAGGACGATCTAAGACCCCTGGAAAGAGCATAGTGAAGTGTTGGAACTATGGTAAATGGGGACATGTGAAGAAGGAATGTAGGAAAAAGAAAAAGAATGTAGATTCCTCCATGGAAAAGTCCTCTGATAACAGTGATTCTGATGCTTTGATTATTTCAGCTAACACAGTTTGTAATGATGCTTGGCTTATTGATTCAAGTGCTTCCTTCCATATGACTCCTCATAAGGAGTGGTTTTCTACATACAAAGAATATGATGGAGGAGAGGTATTCATGGGTGATAATAGCTCACAAAAGGTTATTGGTAAAGGAAAGGTAAAGTTGTGTTTCAGTGATGAGAGGGTTAAAACCCTTGATGATGTTTTACATATTCTAGGACTTACAAAAAGTTTAATTTCAGTTTCCAAGTTGAATGATTTTGGGATGCATGTGACATTTGACAAGTCTGGTTGCAGGATGGTAAGGGGAAGTTTGGTGGTTGCTAAAGGATCTCGGACAGGGAATTTATTTACGCTACATGCCTCTACTTTTTGTAACTCCTCTTTTGTAACTAGCGCTGAAAATGCATGTATGTTGTGGCACCATAGATTGGGTCACATTGGTGAAAAAGGTCTTAGGACCATACTTGATAAGAAACTAGTAGATGGTATTTCTGATTATTCTATTGGTAAAAATGATTTTTGTGAGGATTGTGTGTTTGGTAAACAAAACAGGTCATCATTTCCTAAAGGAACTAATAAAGCTAATGGATTGTTAGAACTTATTCATTCGGATGTGTGTGGTCCAGTGGATATAGATTCTTTGGGTAGATCTCATTATGTTTCCTTCATTGATGATTACTCAAGATATACTTGGATTTATTTTATACATACAAAATTTGAAGTTTTCACCAAATTTAAGGAATTTAAGGCATTGGTTGAAAAGAAAACATATTATAAGTTAAAATTATTGAGATCCGACAATGGGGGTGAATACTGTTCTAAGGAATTTGATGAGTTTTGGTAAACATGCAGGAATTGTTAAGCAAAATACTACACCTTACACACCCCAACAAAATGGGGTAGCAGAAAGAATGAACCGTACATTAATGGAAAGAGCTAGGAGCATGTTAAGTAGTGCTAAGTTAGATAAATGCTTTTGGGCAGCAGTTGTTGGTACTGCTTGTTATTTAATTAATAGATCTCCTTGTAAAGCTCTTGTTGATAAAACTCCTTATGAAATGTGGTTGGGTAAAAAGCATCTGGCCACATTTAAGGGTCTTTGGTTGTGAGGCTTTGTTCATATGCCCCCAAGAGAAGCTTACTCTAAAATTGGGATCCCAAAATCTCGTAAATGCATCTTTGTAGGTTATGTAGAAAATGTTAAAGGTTATAAACTTTGGAATCCACTAACAATTTAAAGATGATATTTTCTAGGAGATGTTATTTTCGTGGAATTTAGAGCTAACTCTGAAGATCGTGCAACCAAAGGAAAAGTCAAAAACAGTGCATTTTGAAACTAAGCAAGAAGATGCACATGTGGAAGAACAGAGAGATGGACAAGAAGATGGACAAGAAGAAGAGAGTTCTGACGAATCCGTTGTAACAGAAGAAGTTGAAAACAATGAGGATGAACATGAGGAGGAACCTCTTACTCCACCTTTGAGAAGATCCACAAGACAACGAAATCCAGTTGACAAGTATAGCCCACCTGATTTTCGTTGTAAATTTGCTTTGTTATGTACTGATGATGAACCTAGATCTTTCAGGGAGGCTCTCTCTTCAGAAGAATGTGAGTCTTGGATGCAGGCCATGCATGATGAGATGATGTCTTTGAAAAACTGTGACACCTGGGATCTTGTTAGTTTGCCCAAACGAAGAAAGGCCATTGGTTGTAAGTGGATATATAAAAAGAAGTTTGGTGCAGACGGAAAGTTGGAATGGTACAAGGCCAGATTAGTGGCCAAGGGCTACTCCCAGAGAGAGGGAGTTGATTTTGGTGAAATATTCTCTCCTGTTGCTAAGTTAACCTCTATTAGATTCATTTTATCCATTGCTGTTGCTTATGATTTAGAAATAGAACAAATGGATGTTAAAACTGCTTTCTTGCATGGGGATCTAGAGGAAGAAATTTATATGCAACAGCCTAACGGTTTTGTTGTGAAAGGAAAAGAACACTTGGTTTGCAGGTTAAAAAGGTCTCTATATGGTTTGAAACAGTCACCTAGGATGTGGTACCAGAAGTTTGATGCATTTGCATTAAATATGGGTTTTGTTAGAAGTGATGAGGATCACTGTGTTTACTTTAAAGTTATTGATGATCAGATACTAATTATTGTCTTATATGTGGATGATATGTTGTTCATTGGTAACAATAAGGCAATGATTAGGGAACTTAAAACTCAGATTTCTGGCACATTTGATATGAAAGATTTAGGGGCTGCTAAATATATTCTTGGGATGGAAATCATTAGGGATCGGATTCACAGAAAGCTTTGGTTAAGTCAGAGCAAGTATGTTAACACTATTTTGCAAAGGTTTAATATGCAGGACTGTAAACTAGTAAATATTCCATTTCCTATTGGTACTAAGTTGAGTTTAGACATGTGTCCTAAATTGGATGATGATATTGATGAAATGTCTAAAGTTCCTTATGCTAGTGTTGTCGGTAGTTTAATGTATGCAATGGTTTGTACTAGACAGATATAGCCCAAGCAGTGGGAGTTCTAAGCAGGTTTATGTCTAACCCTGGTAAAGAACATTGGACTTTTGTCAAAAGTATTCAGATATTTGCAAGGCAATTCTGATTACTATTTGGTTTATCATGGTACTAACAATGTTGATAAGTCATTGGACATACAGGGTTTTGTTGATGCAGATTGGGCAGGTGACTTAGATAGTCGAAGGTCCACTAGTGGCTATGTGTTT
>VDFB02233294.1:0-10631 GCA_007258455.2 Sequoia sempervirens | reverse complement strand
GAAGGTTGAGGATATTTGGTCTTTAAGGAAGAGTAAGGGCCAATGGAGAAAATGTGGCAAAGCACCAAGGTTAGCTTGGTAGGAGGACATCATGTTGATAGGAGAGGGGTTGGTCAGGAAAACTAGGGGCACCTAGTTATGAGTAGGGGCCTATAGGTTAGATTGGTGAAGCCAAGCACCAAGGAGGTCTTATAAGGAAAGGCCTAGAGTAGGAACCAGTGATTGGTTCCTCCAACCCCACTCCCTATCAGATTGGTATCAGAGCAAGTTAAAGATTTGGGAAGCATCTTATATATCAGAGGTTGAGTCCAGTGATTCTTTCACCATGGTGACCAATGCACAACTGGCTAAGATGGTTGAAGAGCAGGAAGAAGACAATAAACAATTGAGGGAAAGAATAGCCCAACTTGAGGCAGCAGTGAGGAGTGCACAGTTTGAGGGAAGAATACCAAAAGAAGAAGAGGTTGCAAAGGAAGATAAGACCCCTACACCTGACCCTGTCTTGAAGGAGGAGCCTTTCTTGAAGGCATTAAAAGCCTTGAGTGGAAAATCACTTGAAGGAATACCACTCTTTAGTGGGAAAATGGAACCAGACCTAGTCATGGATTGGATAGAAGGCATGGGGAATCATTTTGAGTGTGATGGAGTCACAGAAGAACAGAAGGTAAAGGTTGCTAAGTCAAGATTGAGAGGATCAACCTTGACATGGTGGAAGTTTATTCAGACATAGAGGGAAAAAGAAGGAAAACAACCCATATCAACTTGGAAAGGAATGGTTGCTAAGGTAAAAGAAGCCTACATGCCAGATGACTATGAGATTCAATTACACAAGAAGAGGCAAAGTCTAAGGCAGAAAGACTAGGATGTAAACACTTATACTGAAGAGTTTCAAAAGCTTTGTATGAGGTCTAATGTGACAGAGGATGAGAGCCTCAAAGTGGCTAGGTATCTTAATGGCTTGAAATGGAACATCCAAGAGGAGATGGCTCTTTTGAGTCCTAAAACAGTACATCAATGTTACCAATTGGCTATCAAGATTGAGGAAAGGAACAAGAGGAAGCAAGATCAGACTTCTAAGGGTAGAGGCAAAGGCAGAGAACAAAGAGATCAAAGAGGACAACATGGTGGCTACCAAGGTAGATGCAGTGACCAAAGAAATCAAGGAGAATCAAAAATCACTGAGCATGGAGGTGAAACATATTCAAGAGGAGGATTCAACAGAGGAAGAGGACCTCAAGGAGGCTCAAATAGAGGAAGAGGAGTAGGCAGGAGCAATTCTTATTTTGCAAACATGAAGTGTTACCATTGTAATCAAATAGGTCACCCTGCTTATAGGTGCCCGAAGAAAGCTTCCTCATCAAGCAATGAAAAGAGAGTGGCCTATGCACAAGAGGACACCATGAGTCCCAAAGCATCTGAGATCAGTCATATAGAATATGAGGTAGGAGAGAATCTGATGTTTAACAGAGTCTTGATCAGACAACCGGTTAAAGAGGAACCTAAACAAAGAAGAGCTCTTTTTAGAGTAAGGTGCAAGATACTTGGTAAAGTATGCAAGGTTATAGTAGACTCAGGTTCAACAAACAACATAATCTCAAAGGAGGCAGTAATGAAACTAAAATTAGAAAAGTCACCTCATACTAACCCCTACAAGGTCACTTGGCTAAACAAAGGGCAGAGTGTTTTAGTTAATGAGCAAGTAACGGTGGAATTTTCTATTGGAGGATATAAAGATAAGTTGGTTTGTGATGTTTTACCCATGGATGCATGCCATCTACTACTAGGCAGACCATGGCAGTATGACAGAAGTGTTAAGTATGATGGGAAAGAGAACACCATATCATTCAAGAAGGATGGGAAGACTTTCAAGTTGCAGTCACTATTAGAAGAAGATGAAGGATAGTCCAAGACACCAAACATCATGTTGAGCAGTGGTAAGGAGTTCCTTAAGAACCTACACCAAGGGAATGAAGGGTATGTGATTGTGTTACAACCTAAAGAGGAAGATAAGGCTGAAAAGACAGTCTTACCATAAGCAGTCCAAAAGTTGCTTGATAGGTACAAGAGTATAGTCAGTGATGGTACACCTGCAACTTTACCACCAAAGAGAGCAATAAGTCATCAAATTGACTTCATACCTGGAGCCTCATTGCCTAAAAAAGTAGCATACAAACTCACACCAGATCAGAATTTGGAGGTAGCTAGGCAAGTGCAAGAATTATTGGATCAAGGCTTGATTCAAAAGAGCATCAGCCCATGTGCAGTGCCAGTGGTTTTAGCAACCAAGAAGGGAGGTAAGTGGAGACTTTGTATTGATTCTAGAGCAATAAATAGGATCACCATTAGGTATAGGTTTCCTATTCCTAGAATTGAAGACTTGATGGATTGTCTTGGAGGTGCTCAGTTCTTCACAAAGTTGGATCTCAAGAGTGGATACCATCATATCATAATTAAGGATGGTGATGAGTGGAAGACAGCATTTAAGAAAAATGATGGGTTATATGAATGGAGAGTGATGCCATTTGGTCTCTCCAATGCCCCTAGTACATTCATGAGGCTCATGAATGAAGTGCTAAAGGACTTTACAGGTATATTTGTGGTAGTGTACCTTGATGACATCCTCATATACAACAAGATAGCAGAAGAACATTTGAAACATGTGGAGCAAGTTCTTAGAAGGTTGCAAGAAGAGAAATTGGCAATCAATCTAGAGAAGTGTGAGTTATTTAAGCAAGAGCTTATCTACTTGGGTTTTGTAGTGTCAAAAGGATCATTGAAGATGGATCCAAGCAAGGTGGAAGCCATCCTAAATTGGCCTACACCAACCACAGCAACAGAGGTAAGGAGTTTTCATGGATTGGCCCAATTTTATAGAAAATTTATAAGAAACTTTAGTGGTATATGTGCACCAGTTCTAGACACAATCAAGGGTGGTTTGAAAACAAAGTTTAAGTGGACTCAAGAGGCTAAGAAATGGTTTGAGAAATTGAAACAAGAAGTGGCAACTCAACCTATTCTATTATTGCCTAGTTTTGACAAGTTGTTCACAGTTGAGTGTGATGCAAGTGGAGTAGCAGTAGGAGTACTTAGTCAAGAAGGTAGGCCTGTGGCCTTCTTTAGTGAAAAACTCAATGAAGCCAAGCAAAAGTACTCTACCTATGATCTAGAATTATATGCTTTAGTGCAGTCCCTTAGGAAGTGGAGGCATTATTTGTTACCCAAAGAGTTTGTGGTCTTTACTGATAACTAGGCACTTAGTTATATCAACACCCAAGAGAAGTTAAGTAATAGGAATTTGAAATGGATGGAATACATCCAAGCCTTCACATTCACTATCAAGCACACGAAGGGAAAAATGAACAAGGTTGCAGATGCATTAAGTAGAAGGTTGCTGACAGTGTAGGAGATACAGCTAAAGAGCATTGGAATAGAGAGTTTCAAAGACCTCTATGGTGAAGATGAAGACTTCTCAGAAGCTTACAAGGTATGTTCTAATTTTGAGAATCATTTTCATAGCCAATATTCTGAGTATACATTACAAAGTGGGTTGTTGTTTAAGGGCAATCAGTTATGTGTTCCAAGAGGGTCAATGAGGGAAAATCTGATTCAAGAAAAGCATAATGGCAGTCTTAGTGGGCATTTTGGCATAAATAAGACCTTAGAGCTGGTACAAAGATTCTATTACTGGCCTAAGTTGGCAAGAGATGTTAGAAGGTATGTGGAACAGTGTGTTGTGTGCATGAAAGCTAAGGGAGGAGCTAGCAATGCTGGTTTATATCAACCCCTGCCCATTCCTAATAGAACATGGGAGTGTGTGAGCATGGATTTTGTGGTAGGCCTTCCTAAGACCAAGACTAGTTTTGAAAGTAAGCTTATGTTGTGGTAGTAGATTTAGTAAGATGAGTCACTTTATTCCTGCAAACTACTCTCATGATGCAAGCTACATGCCCATCTTTCTTCTCAAGGAAGTCAGAAGTGATCCATTGACACCATTAAGCGGCCGTATCCGGACAGAGCGTGAAGTTCATGAGTCACTTTTGGAAGACTCTATGGAGCAGATTGGGAACAAATCTATCATTTGGATCAGCTTACCATCCTCAGACCGATGGCCAAATAGAGGTGGTTAACAGAGTGTTGGGTAATCTTCTAAGGTGTCTAACCAAGGAGTATGGACAGACATGGGATATGGTTATCTCCCAAGCTGAGTATGCTTATAATGACAGTGTCAATAGAACTATAGGGAAAAGTCCTTTCGAGGTTGTGTATGGGATGCACCTAAGAGGCATTTGTGAGCTCAGAGACCTTGGATCTCAGGAGAATAGGAGTGGACATGCAGAAGACTTCAAATGTAATTACGAAGGAGATCCAAGAGTAGGTCAAGAGGACAGTTACTGAGGCTACACAAAAAGTGAAGGAGAAGCCAGATATGTCAAGGAAAAATGTGTGATTTCAAGTAGGGGACTATGTTATGGTCCACCTTAACAAATCAAGGTTCCAGAAAGGAATGTCAACCAAGTTGCAGATGAAGAGAGTGGTTCCCTGCCAGGTATTGGCCAAGTATGGGCATAATGCATACAAGGTGGAGTTACCTACTGATCTAGGGATCTCACCTATGTTCAATGTTGCTGATTTGATCAAGTATAAGGGGACAGTCAAGGATTTGGATCAGGACAATAAGGAGATCTTCAAGGATGTTAGCAACATGACACTACCAACTCTAGACAAGCTACAAGCAAAGAAGATCTTGGAGTCAAGAGTGAAGAAGGCTACAAGGCACAAGGTGTACATGGAGCATCTTGTCAAATGGAAGAACAAGCATGAATCTGAACCTACCTCAGTAGAAGAAGCGGACTTTAAGAAGCAAGGCATTGATATGTCTCTGATCTCTCCTAAAGTTCCTTAGTTGTTTGTGCTGAGAGGGGGAGAATGGTGCAGGAGCACCTAGCAAAGTTCAAGGTTTATTGAAGTTTTGTTTGAAGTTCTTATTTTTGTTTTGTTGTCATAAGGTCATGTAGACCATTTTGTGTTGAGCTTAGTGGTGTTTTGGTCTTTGGAAAAGGAGTTGTTAAGAGTTCAATGAGTTAGAGGCTCATTTTGCTATATGGTGAAAAGTTGTCAAAGGTTGCAAAACACAATGGGTTTTATAATGATTGCTCTAGGTCATCTAAAAGGCTCGACCCATGAAGCTCAACTGCTTTGGAAGCCTATTTAAGGCATGACTCGACCTTGAGGCAGGGTTGGAGGTATATTTGTTGAGTGAATTTTTTGTAAAATTGAAAAAAAAGTGTTTGGAAGACAGTTTTTCTGTATTTTTGCATTCAAACCGAGCTCTAATGGAGTAACTTTGCTGTTGTTTTGTTTGTAGCATGTAGAGTTAACTTTGTTCAAGCTCGGTGTGCCATTCATTTACCTTTGTAAATCACTTTCATCTTTTTTCTGTACATAGTTTGCTTACTATTTTTTTTCAGGCCTGTAATAGGCAGTTTTGAAAGGATGGAGCTCTAGAGCACTATCCCACTGTACAATTTGTACGGCCCTTTGGGATTAGTGTCTAGGCTCCCTCATTGTAAATATGGTAGTTTGTAGGTTTTGGTTGAGTGCAGGAGCTGCCAACAAGATGATGCCCTAGGCGAGCCAGTGCAGGTCTGGTTGGGGCAGACTTGGAGTAAAAGCCTCATATCTTGCAGGGGAATAAAGATCTTGGAGAAATTATTTTTGGAGAATTTTTTTGGTGGTCTTGGCTATGCATGGTGATCAGGAGGAGGTTTTATCAATTCATATGGTAGGAGAACTTTTGATAGTCCTCAATCAGTTTTGAAAAGCTTCTTTAAACCCTAGGTTTTGGGGTCAGCTTTTGAGTGGACTGAATTTCTCAGAGAGTGCTAAAACCTCAGAAATCCTCAAGGTAGAAAAGGAGAATGAGAACACTAATTCTACCAAAGAACCCAAGTCTCTTTGGTTGGTTTGAAGAAAAATGCATTTGGATCTCTATTCGAGGCCCACTGGGGCTTAAGGCTTGTAGCTCCCTTTCAAAACCCTAGGAAAGGAATAGTGTGAAAGTGATGGGAAGTTGGAAACTTCAGGTTGATTAACCCGGGTGTGTGATCATTTGAAGCCTTACAACACCTCTCACCCTTGCACAATCTAATAGAAGGTTGAGGATATTTTGGTCTTTAAGGAAGAGTGGGTACAATGGAGACAATGTGGTGAAGCACTAAGGTTAGCTTGCAGGGGAGGAAAACATGTTGATGGAAGAGGGGTTGGTCAAACAAACTAGGGGAACCTAGTCATGAGTAGGGGCCTATAGGTTATATTGGTGAAGCAAGCACCAAGGAGGTCAAACAAGGAAAGACCTAGAGTAGGAACCAATGATTGGTTCCTCCAACCCCACTTCCTATCAAGTTCCTAACAACCCTTATGTTATCCTCGATGGTCTGAATGGTAATACCGTGAGACATCTCCTCGCCGCCAAGAGTTCCTACCGAACCCTTATGTTATCCCAATGACTCCAAATGTAACACTATCGGCGAGACATCTCTTATTGCTAAGACACATTCCGTTAGGGGCAAGTCATACCGACTACTGCATCGGCCAGATAGACCAAGGGTCACACTGATATCGGCCAGAATTTCTACCATCGCCAAGACAACATTCTGACTGTCCCAGGTTACACCAAAGGTTTAGGTTATGCTGATCACCAAGACATTCGCCAGGAGGTCACAATGACACCGTGATCAACCAGCGTGATCAGCCAAACATCTCAATAGTCACAATGACCATGTTTTCTCAAAAGAGCCAACCCGGTGAGATTGAGGAAACAATTCCAACAATATCCCACTTGACTAAGATCACACAGGCACCTCCAAAGCACTCAAAAACTAAAAAAACACTCTAGCTCCACCAGTTCAAACCCCGCACTACTCAAGACACCCAATTAACAAGATTCCATAGATAACAATCCACTAGACAATCTGCAACAAAGACCGGGCATCCAACTACAACTCACTATCCAACAAAGCAACCAAAATGCAACCGATCACAGCCTTCCAGGAAACCACATAGACCTCAAACATGCTCTCATGCTCCATCAAGAATTCTACACCAACATCCAAGATGTCCACCATTCAGGCAACAATCCTTATCATCCTCCAACATGCCACTAGAAGAAAGATACAAGCCAAGGTGAGTAAGCACCACCAAAACACAAGAAAAAGATCCTAGTGATATCATCAACAAGATACTACTACCACTTCACTATGCTCAACCACTATACAGAAGTAATATCAACTTCAAATCGCCAACAACACAACTGAAGTCATTCCTCCGTGAAACAAGATAGAAGACACCAGCTAGAACAACAATCAAATTGACTGCTTCCATCCAACTGATAAACCCACATGAATAAAAATAGCACCCACAGATCATGCTATTCCATCCAATCTCACATACCTTAAAGGTATCAACATTAGTAAACTCATGCTGTTCCAAAACCAACTTATTAACAACAAATACAAGCTCCAAGTGCCAACTAGTCAAAGAAGACAAAATACAACAGGAACTCCCACTGCCCGAGTAATTCCAAAACTGAAAGATCAAAGAAATACCAAGTCTACCAATAACAACACATAGAAAATGTAACCATGTAGTACCAAGGAAATAACCACAATGATATGCACAACTTGCAACAAACCGCTACAAGAAACATTTTTCTCACCACAAGTCTTCACGACTCTTCCAAGTTCTCCACACGCAACAAAAGAAAAAAGGATTAAGAACCTCCATGTCATCACCCATGAACATGAGTGAAAAACACATGACCACAAACAAGTGATCACTATAGCTCCAACCAAACCTCAAACCAATGTAATGTGAAACCAAACATCCAGGAAGTAAACCAAGACCAAAGAGAGAAAATCTGCACATCATATTCCTGTAGAACATCCTCCTATATACACTTCTAACAACCAACTGTGTCAAGAATGATCTCCTTCTCATCCCAAAAGAAAATCCTTAACAACATCCAACCGTTCAATCACTAAGATCAAACCAACTTTAAAAACATGTAATCAACATGGATGTAAGCCTCTCAAAGAAGATCAAGCTACTTCATTCCCCATTTCAGGAAATCAGCCCATACATTATCTCCTACCAATTCTCATTAGTAAATAACATAACACAAAAGCTCAAGGAGATAAAACAAGCTGTACATCTTCCACTATGAATCCTCCAGAACCATTAAACAACAATTCAAGATCCATATCATGAAAGTGAACATAAAACTCATCTGAAAAATATAATGGGCCAAATACCTCTCAGATAAACTACCGAGCAGACCAAGAGTGAGAGCGAGAATAATCCTTCAAGATATATAATTCATCAAGACTAATCCAAGAGCAATCTCCTCATAGGTCTCTTATTGAACTCATGTTCAACCAAGGTGTAAGCTTCTTAGACTTTCTGCTAAAAACTTCATCAAGAGTAACAATCAACAACACTTCTCTCATAAGAGAAAAAACAACCTCACCTTATTCTTCATGTATCCATGAGTACTAGCAACCAATCATCTCATGCTAAATTTCAACTGCATTACTGCACTATCACGAAGTATCAAGCAAATAATCAAAGCACCCAATACACAAAGAATTACCAGACCACTGTCAAAGCTCCAATCATCTGAATCAGGAACTTATCATGACACCATGATCTACATATCCCCTTAGGAGATAACATGCTTCAAGTGACTTCACCATGGTCTCAAGTACAACACACAATGCCAAAACTCTAGTGCACAAACAAGAGTATACCATGACATAAAGCAAATAAACTCAAAACCAACATCACCTATCAAGCACCACCAACACCTTAGCCAAAGACTCCAAGCGTCCTCCATGGATCCAAGATGTTGCATATCTTCAAATAATGTCCATGCAAATGCAAAAGAACCCTTCTGCAGCAACAGGATCTAAAAGCTCCCCCTTGAAACATCTGCAGCACTAAAGAAGACCATTCACCACCATGTGATGAACCCTCAGATACTGCTAAAGCTCCCACTAAAATGTGACATCCGAGCTCTCCAAGCATCATGACCACCTGCTTCAGGTTCCCATAACCGAGTATTTAGGTACTCAAACAATATCCATCTTCTCATGACAAAGAAATCACACCAATGCACAAGTGACCACAGACAAGGCCGACTAACAAGTCTGCAGCAGCAATGAATCAACCTCGTGGATAAAGACAGTCCACATCCAAGTTATCTCACTGCAGCCAATGGGTAGCTAATCCACCAACCACATAACTCGTAGATCACAAACATCGAACATGCAAACTTGTCATCACATTGGAAACTGCAACACTGAGATATCAAAGAGAATAACCACAAAGACAATCATGACTCAAACACTAGAACACGCCAAATTTGATTTTCCAATCATGTCCACAACTAGCACCATAATCAAGGAACCCACAAGCACCAACACAAGAATGCTGAGTGACAAATCACATATCAACACTCCCATGCAAAGAAGAAATCACACCTCCTCAAACCATGCACAAATCATGCATGTAGAACTGCAACTATCTCATCCAACAACACCCCAAAAGCTAGGGTCTAGAAAAATAGCTTAACGACAACTCCACATAACCACAAGTTTTGCTTAACCATGTAAAACATTCGAGAAAAAGAGAAAAGGCTATTTTAGAGGCTTGCAAATCATCTAATGATTAACTCCATAGCCTTTATGTATTTGAGGTTAACAACAAACAGTGCCTTCCAACATCAAGAAACACCACCTAGAATAAGCACTCTCTTCCATGGTTGAGAAACAACCTAGGCTTCTCCATATCACCAAGGAGCCTCTCAGACAGACAACCCATATGAAAGATTTACTGCTACACAACCACGGAGAAAAGAAATCCACCTCATACACCAAGGTTATACCGCTACCAACTAGGAGACACAGATCTCAACAAAACAACATGATCAACTCCCTTTTCCATCTCCACCATCCTTCAAGATATGTGCTGTCTCTGAATATCACAAGACTTCCACTCACCAACAGATCAATAAATCAGACGATTCCTCCAGATTTCCTCCAGCCTAACAAACTGAGAAATCTTCACAGGAGAAATACCTAGAACCAGCAACCAAAAGAAGGCTCTGATACCACTTTTAAGGGAAATATAGGGCATCTCAGAGAAATCTCCAAGAATAGTGGTGCCTTCGGTAACTTCAATTTTGATTAGATTTCCTCAAAGACACGTACAACTATGTCCTAAAGTGGAAATAGACACAATTCATTTCCCACATTAATCCTTCTGAGAGAAGCACATGTAAAATTTAACAGCAAGCAATAACAGATTCTTGAAACAGAACCAACACAGATGAAAGATAAGACAGAAAACCAAAACACACAGATTTATGTGGGGAAAACCCTTTCAGGTAAAAAACCCCACCCTCCAAAGTTCGTGCCATTGTATTATTCAGCAACTGAAGGTTACAATACAATTCAGGCTCATAGCCTTTTTAGAGATTGCATCTTGTTCATTCTGGAAACAATCCTAGTAGCAAACTCTCCCTCTGTACATTTCTTGATCAACCTCTCAAACCAAACAATCTTTGTACTGTTGCA
>VDFB02233293.1:0-10344 GCA_007258455.2 Sequoia sempervirens | reverse complement strand
TTTAAAATTTGGTAGAAATGAACTGAATTTGTACATCCCATCCTCTCTTGCAAACTATAAGCAATTGGAGATACTAAATTTGAGCAACAAAAACATGAGAGGGGTCATTCCAAATTGGATAGGAAAACTTCAAAATCTTAAGATTTTGATCTTGAGGTCAAATAGATTTCATGGCACAATACCCTCAAAAGTTACAACATTGTCACTTCTACAAATCTTAGATATTTCATCCTACATAATTTTAGGAATTATTCCAACTAACATCTCATCCTTGTAGGCTATGAACGCCACGCGTCAGTGAAAAATGGATCCGCCGGCACCACGAAATCCTGTAAATTCGCATTCGCTCCCGACCAACCTTCTCAGCTACTCAAAACTATTTCTCTTTGCTGTCAAGTTTTTTTTCCTTTGCTGGTTTTCTATTTACTGTCAACTCCTTTTTCTTGCAATGGCGGAGGAAAATGTAGCAGAGCATCAAAATCGTGGGCTGTTTGGGACGAAGAAAGAAGAAGAGACACATCAGAAGCATGAGTAGAGACACGTAGGCGAGGCTCACCCTACGCCTGTGTCTCATTGTCACGTGGAGGAGGGCAAGTTCCATGGCGAAGCTGAGAAGAAGACACACGAAATGGTTAAGCTGCATCACACCAACACCTCTGTAAGTTTTTGTTCTTCATGCATTCCATTTGATCTTCCACTTTCTGTAATGTCAGTAGTTTGTTCATTTGGATCTGATGAAATGAATGTGTTTACACGAAGGGTGGATTCAAAGACAAGATCAAGGAGAAGCTTCCTGGACACCACAAAGAGGGTTTGATGGATAAGATTAAGGAGAAGCTTCCTGGACACCACAAAGAGGGTTTGATGGATAAGATCAAAGAGAAGCTTCCTGGATACCCTTAAGAGGAGGAAAAAGGGCATTGAACAGCAACTGTTTTTTGGCTGGTTTTATTATATGTTAAGTTGTGTGTAGCTACGCGTATTTACCACCTTTTGGTTTGAAGCATACTGTGGATTGTATGTGTGTTGTGTTTATCTTCTATATTTAATAAGAATGCAAGGGTTGATGTGTTTTTATATTGCAATGTGTTGTTGAGGAATTGGGAAGTGCACAGGGTTTTTATACCTGCATTTTTCCATAAAGACTTTGGTCTGGCAGCTTACTTTATGTGCCCACTCTATTTGCAGAGTTTCAGTACATAATCATTATAAATTGACAAATAAGTTAAAACCAGTAGTATAATAAAAGTCAATCAACTGAAATAAAAAGCTTTGTAAAATCAATGTGGTTTTGGAGGAGACGGGATGCATTTTATTTCTTTTTTAAAATTGGAATAAAAGCTTTATTAACAAAGAAAAATTACAAGAAAAAATTACAAAGAAATAGGATACTACCTCCTATTAACCAACAGTACAACAAAACCCTAACCATGAAGAAACAAAACCTCAAGCATGAGAACAATCAGCCCATATACATGCAACAATGAGATGAAGAAAGACTCGGCCATAGTGCATAACTCTCATAGCCCTTGTACTCAGCAGCCCCCTTTTTAATTTGCAGTTGTGATAGATTTCATGTGTATTTTCAGCCATCAACCTCAACAGGAAAACACAACAGCAGCCTTCAATCAGTAGTAACCTGTAAGAAAATTATCAGCTGAAAATAAATCTCTCAACAAACTGTGGACAACACAATTCACCACCTCCAAGAAAGTGTACAGTAGTTGAATCTTCAAAGCAACACTGTCAGTATTTCCAATCTTTGTCATAGCAAATGATGTGGAAAGCAAGGATGAGGACAACACCTACTCCAGTACCACCCACCATAGCAGCCAGTGCCACCAACTCTTGCAAGAAGGTTGTTAATCTCCAGATCTAACAAGGACCCTCGAGCTGCATCCAAGACCAAAAGTTTTTTCCTCAAACATATTGAACTACAATTGGAGAACACTCAAAAGGGACTTGAGATCCTGATTGTTGTGGGTGATGGAGTGCAAGAGGGTGAGATGAAGAGAGAGGCTTGTGCAAATCATCAAGCTTTCCAATTGAAGGGTATAGAACGTAAGAGAGAAGGTTGCAAAATAACGAAATTTCTACATGTGCTTTAAGAAAATGTGCATGAAGGTTTGAATCACAACATTATGTTGCGAAGAGAGGCCAAGAAGTGCTGCTTTCCAAGAACACAACTTAGGACAAAGAGCTAGAAGATTAGAGAAGATTAGAGGGTAAGAGTTATTTATAGATGAGTTTAAGAGGGAAAGCACAAAAGTTTTGGTTTCCTAGCCATTTCCAGACAGATAGAAAATTGTCATGGCAAGGAGTGGACAGTAGGTTATAAGCTTAGGGGAGACAAGCTAATCCAATGGATTTGCAAAATCAACGACCTATAGGTAGGAGAGAGTTGGAATTGACAATGAATGGAATGCCATGCTTTCCAATTAAAGCTCACCAGATCCCATAAATCACGGAAGGTTTGAATGCCTTTTTTGAACAACAATTTACCCTTAATGGGTCTATTGGCAACAAGTGGAAGATTGTTAAGCTGGACCAAGCGATTGCACAAGATGGATGAAAAAGAAAAACTTAATCCATGCCTCAAGGATTGATCATACCAAACTAATTTTTTAGAAGTAATCTTCCAAGTCTTCCAAATGGAGTTGAAGGGAGTAGAAACATGCATCTTGAAGTAGGGGGAAAGCAAGAGCTTATCCATCCAATTGATAGAATCCCATGCATTTCCAGCTGTAGCAGTTTGGAGACAATGACAAACCAAATGTTTCCAAGGCACGTCTCCATCAAGGGCTCAAATAATCCATTTTGTTTTGAGGAAAATACCTTGAGAGAAGGGGTCAATAATGCCCAAACCTCCATTGTCCTTTGGTTGAATGCAGTGAACCCATGAAGTAGTAGGAAACCTTTGTAGGCTTAAACAATCATCTTTGTAGGTTTAAACAAGATCTTTCAAACAACTAGTAACAAAAATAGCATTCACACATTCACTATTAATAGAAGTCAATCTTTGAAGGAAGCAAAAATGCATAAGATTTTTGAATTTCATTCAACCAGAACACTGTCAATCACATGCAGATTTGGGATGAAACCCTACTTAATTCTACAAATGTAGACTAGATCTCATCAATTTCAAAATTGTAATTAAAACATAATACTCATTCCATCACCATAGCACTAGATCTAAATGCATGCAATATAGGCATAATCCTTACATAAATAAATTAACTCCAGCAAAATCAGTAGACAAACTCCACACCGAGATTGTATTTGTTTGTGATTGCAAAAAATTACATAAGAATTCCGACCCTTCGAGTGATTTAGAATTTAAAACTTATAGAAAAACTAAATCCAATAATTGGATGTGATTTTTTAAAAGTGTAACATAATTTTAAACTTTTTTGTTTGTCTTAACCATCAGGCTTGTAGGTCTTTCAATGCACATTTATATAAAGACCGTGATGATGCTAGGGTCTATCTTACCTATATAAATTCTCCTATTAGTGCCTTCATTTTTTTGCCAAAAGTCAACATGTCCTAGTTTTGGTATACATTTTTACTCGTTCATCAAATTTTGAAAGAAATTACATTTTTATAAACTAGACTTCATTCTACACTTGATAAAAAATTGATTTAAAAAAAAAATAGTGGGGAGCACACTCAAATTTTAGCTTTTCAAGATGTGTCCACTTTGAAAATTTGTAAAATATTATATATTCAGATTTTTTATTTTTTTTAAAAAGGTTAACATTCTAGGGAAGCCACAAAAGACGCTATGCTGTTTTTTTATAGAAACATGACCATTGTTGGTGGCCCCCCTTCTTGAAACCCTTAATCTTCATTATTTTCAAAAAAATCAAAGCCTTAGAAAGTAGATTTAGATCACTTGTTGTTTGAATCCTCAAATTTTGAGTGTAACTATCTTCATTTTCTATGAACATTAGACTTTGCTAATTTTAGAAAGAAAAAAAATAGCATCTTAAAAACCATTTTTGCGTCATAACTTGATGCACTTAGCCTATTCCTTCAATATTTAAAGTCTAAAAAATTACAACAAATCACATTTAAAAACTAGAGTTAAAAATAATAAGTATTTACATTATATACAAGTTGTAATGTAGTTCTTTCGTATTATTTCTCTTATAACCATAAAATGCTGACCTACTTACTAATATTGAGGTCAAGCTATTTCTAGTTTTGTAAGTATATGGTTTATGTATACTTTTATTATATAAAATTTAAGTTTTTCTTATGTATCATCATGTATGTGCTATAAATTGTGGGGCATTCATTTTGATTCTTAATGTTATCCATCAATTAAATTTCCATTTCTTCATGTTTAAAGAATATGTCTACATTTTCTTTTGGTATATTTGTGTTACTACTTTGCTTTTATTGGGTGGCATGAAAGATGGGTGTCATGGTTCTCATAAAAAAATGTCCGACAATGCAATTACTTGTCAAATCATGAAGCATTTTCAATACTAAAAAATGAAGATTTTTATTAGGTTTTTTTCAAACATTTAATAGAGCTGAAGAATTATACTTCTATAATCATGCAATTTTATTTTTTATAAATATTAATTTAGTTTTAAAGAATATGCAGATTCAATATAAATATTATGAAGTATAGTTTCATAAGCTTATTTAAAAGGTAACATATAGTAAAATTTGATATTTATATTATTATTATTATTTATGTTAATAATTATGATTATTTTTTATAATTTGATATAAAATTTATTACCTACTCTATCTATATATATATATTATAATTTTTGAGGCGTATGTTTAAAAAAAATCAATTAAAAGAAATAGTTAAAGTAAAAATATCAACTAAAATGGTTTTGTGTTCTTAAAGTTGACAACCATTTTAAAAAATATATCAATTGAATTTGTTTTTTGTTCATTTATTTAATCATTTTTTAATGGTTACTTATATTCTTTTATAATGCTTAGCCTTTTATTTTACTTTTGTTCTTAAATCATTTAAATTATTAAAAAATTAGTTTTCTTTAAATATTTCTTAAAAATATAGATATTTACATTAGATTGTGGATCACATATAAGAAATATTTTTTGGGATGAATAAATCTATTACATTTAGTTCTTTTTTAATGAGGGTGAATTATAATTGTTACTATAATTTTTTTATGGAAGAATACAATATTAATAATGATTTCAATTGTTACACAAGAAGGTTGTGTGATTGTACGAATGAAATCCCAACTAGCTCAAACAATGGTTTAGATGAAAAAGAATGTTAGATGAAAAAAATCTTTGTCATTTATTATTATTCATGATGGATTTAATAATGAAGGAAAATTATGAAAATACCATCCACTAGTGAGGAAAGACTTGGTTTCTTTCCATTCTAGATCTATTAAATAGCAATTTCTATATCATTTTATCATTTATTTTTTCACTTAAGTTTAGATAAGGGAGAGGCACCAATTGTGGGCATGTGACCAATCGTGGGTATAGTATGTGATAGTTGGGGCCCACTTTTGGGTAATAAAAGAGCCAACTAAAATTTCAAATATTTTTGTTAATATGATAAGACAAGTTCAAGTAAAATTCGCATTATGTCCTATCATAGGTAGACTATTTATTTGCCACCTTCCCAATATTAGGTGAATGCAAGTTGATATATTTATTTACATAATATAAATAATTTTTTGTCACCTTCCCAATAATAGGTTAATGCAAATGGATATATTTTTATCAAAAATATATCCTTTATTGCATTAAAAGTGAGTTGACATGTACAAAAGCCATTTTCAATTGAATGAGTTGTAAATATATTTTAACAAATTACAATAAAGCTATTCCATTTCACATCTTTTTTTGACAAACTACTGGTTCCATGATGTCCATATACACCAATAATTTGTGAATTTACCTACAAAAATGACAAAAATTAACTCTCAAGCTCACTATGCAATACAATTTTACAAAAACACACATAATTATTGAGGTATTATTTACAAATAAATATAAAATTAAAATAATAATAACAAAATATTAAAACTAATTAGAATTAAAAAAAATTTAAACACCCTTTCAAATCACCAACCAAATTTCCTATGTACCCCTTTTATATCACTTTTACCATTAATTCCTTTAATCTAAGATCAAATTCCCTTCCACAATTCAAATTTCTCAACTTGCAAAGGTACCAATTCTAATTCTATCAACCTATTTATTTATACAAGAGACCTCAATTGTACAATGCAAGCTACCTATTCACAATTTGAAATTTATGAGTTTGTGTTGGAGACATTTGATTGACAATGAGCTCCTCCAAAGTGATGCAATTTCCTCCATCTTCTATGATATGCCTGAAACCTTCCTTTGGTATTACTTATGCATTTATGTATGAATTTGTTGTTCATATGCCTTGTCCATTTATGTTTAAATGAATCAAAAATTTTGTTTCATATTCCTTGTCCATTTACATTTACATTTACATCATATTGGTTTATGG
This sequence comes from Sequoia sempervirens, assembly GCA_007258455.2. NCBI lineage: Eukaryota > Viridiplantae > Streptophyta > Pinopsida > Cupressales > Cupressaceae > Sequoia > Sequoia sempervirens. Next base: position 3,848 of record VDFB02233293.1, on the reverse strand, counting down.
GTTCTTTGTTACTGTTCTCATACTCTATACCCACGATACAACCCCAACCCAATATCGGCCACTCTCTCTTATAACTAACTATGATATTTATATACCTTCAAAGAATAGTATGGTAAAAAAATATTTCCAACCCATTTCGATACAACACTTTGATATATATATATATATATATATATATATTGTAGAGATACATAGATACATAAGTTTCCTATAGCCTTCTTCATTTACATTCAATTTAATTAGACACATGCATTTTTTTTTCTTCAATTATAGTGAGTGTAAATATTGACCCCTCTCCCTTATAGCCACTTGTGACAATGGCTAACTCCTACTTCTCTTATAACCATTTTTGGAATTTGTATATAACTTGAAACAAAGTAATTATATATATATATAGACAGATACATAAGTTTCGTATACCCTTCTTCATTTACATTCAACTTGATTAGATTTATGCTTAGTTTGTTCTTCAATTACTCGAATATGTATGGTAACCATTTCTAACACAACATTATGAAATTTGTATATGACTTGAAGTAATAGTATTATAGAAATATTTCAAACCCTTTCTAGGAATAAAATTTTGTTTCCAATTATATCATAATTCTATTTTAATTTTTATTTGTATCATACTACTCTTTTAAGTTATAATCATATTTGTATCATACTAATGTTTCAAGTTTACATATATTTGTATCATTATATTGTTTCAGGAAGAGTTTAACATGATCACCCAAGGGTTTATAAGACTTAAAATTGGGGATATGATAGTATAACATGCATTGCTTGTTTCATTTAACATGATTACCCAAGGGTTTATAAGAGTTAGAATTGGGATATTGTAGTGTAACATGCATTGCTTGTTTCATTTAACATGATCACCTAAGGGTTTATAAGAATTAGAATTGGGGATATAGTAGTATATCATGCATTGGTTGTTTCATTGCACACATACCCTTGATCATTTGCAATCAACTCAATTAGATGCATGGTTAGTTTTTTCTTCAATTACACTCACTCTTACATGTATAAATTTTTTGTTTTAGTTTGTATCATTTATTTAATTCTAAGAGTTATAATTGTATGTTGTTTACTAATCTTATAGTTGTCTCAATGTAGAGGAAGAATAAAGTGACAACAAAAACCTATAGTGTGCCTACTCACAAGAGAGGTGTGACGCTACCACATAGCGATGATGATGGCATAGTAATTCATGTTGAGTATCCAACTGAACCTATAGTCCAAGTTGTAGACATGCAAAATTCACATTATGCATTCGATCAGATTCGGTCAAATTAGCTCTTACATTAGGCAAATTCATCACTTTCATCCATTCATTAAATAAGTTCATTTATCAAATAAATCCTTATCATTCAACCTTCATCCTGCATTATCCATTTAATTAAATAAATCAAAAAGCCATTTAAATCAAATCCTAAATCATATTCCACCATTTTCTGATTTAAATAAATCAAGTATTTAAGTCCAAAAAGTCAAATCATCTAATCAGCATTAAATCAGCATAATCATCATCTAACTTCTATTTCTGGCCAAATCAATTTTATTGATTTATTAAAACCTCTATTTTCCTGCACATGCTTCAAACAGGCATTTATTGCTCTTCTAGTCCCTCTCTCAAAATTTATTGCAAATTTGAATTCAAAATTTCCTCTTTGGGCACTCTTTCAAATCTTGCAATATACATCAACTAATCACATGACATTTACAAGTGTCCTCATCTATTGGCTTGTTTTTTGATCCCACATTGGTCCCTCTTCAACATTTGGCATTTTGAAAATCTTTAAATAGGTGCATCATCCTCAAGCAAATGGCTTCACAATCTTCACAATTTCATGCAAGGTTACTCTCTTCACTTGAGATTTAATCTTGTTCATCATCACTCCACCATCTTCATAGCATTTTCAATTTGAGCTTTTATCAAGGATTGGGAAAGGGTCACTAGCACATGTGACACCAATCCACTATGGAATAGGTAACTTGTAATTGCTTTCATGATGCTTGTAGCTTTCTTTCATCCTTTTGTTGCATGTTTTAAGCATTTTGCAAGGTATTTCATAGTAGTGTTCTTGAAGGATTTGTGGTGCTTAACCCTTTGTTTGAGCTTTCTTAGTGTTTGCAGATTTTTAAAGGTACTCACATATGGCGCTAGAGGGAGGGCTGAAGTTTCCATAGGAATAAAAAAAAAAAATCTATTTTGTATTTTTTTGATGAATTTTAAGGCTTGGGGTGATCTATCTGCATGAAAGTTGAAATCATCTTTTGTTTATCTCTCAACTATTCTAACTACGGTGATTTGAATATAAATGCTTTTGCTTCTGATTGAAAGTGCTTTTTACTTCTGATTGAAAGTCAGTTTCTGCATTTATATAATTGTCTGATGGATGGCCATACCCTGTACCAAAGTTCTCATATTTGCGCAGGTCTATTTTAACTACGGTGATTTGAATATAAATGACTTTTTGCTTATGATTGAAAGTCAGTTTCTGCATTTATTACACTCTCTGGATTTATAATTCTCTGATGGATACCCAACATTGGCGTAGGAATAGAGATGAGACCTCTGAAAAGTTATAACGCATTTTTTTTTTGTTGACAGATGTGACAGAATAGTGAAGAAATGCCATGTAGAAACGTTATTCTTACTAACAGATTTAAATTGTTCTGTGCAAACACGTATACCTCCACAAGTCCAGATGGTATCGCCTTACACCAAACAAAGGTAAAAAGTCCCGTGCCATTGTTTATGGTTGGGCTTATTGCTTAAGACAAATCAACCTCTCTAGGCCTGTGGTATTCCATCCTAGGCGCGTCTTTGATCTGAGCTATAATCATGACTGTGGTGTGACTGGACTTTTGAGCTAGCCTGCCAAGTACCTCTCTGATGCAATCAAGTGAATCTACGCCATTTACTGCTTTGTTTCGCCTCACACGCCTCCCTTATTTAGCGCGTTCCATACGGTCCAACAGTCAATGTGCCTATGCCATGCTTCCACTTTCGCATACATGTCTACTTCATGAGTAATGCCGCGTCAATGCTTCGTAACTAACTGGCTAGAGGCGTGCTCCTCACTGCAGACTTTTAGCGTGGCCATTGTGACTCTATTAAGTGTCAATACACCCATGTCTAGAGACAGATAAGTGATAGGCAGAGTATTTTGTGATAAGGGATAACAAAAGCACGTCCCCCATAGCTGCGGTTGGTATTGCTTCTCTGTGATCTGCGGTAGGCTCAGTACAGTCTCAAAAATGATTAAGGAATTCAGTAAATCCTGGATAGACGCATGACAGAATCTCTCTATGTCGTTGCATTTAGATAACTCATATGTTTAAAGATAACACACATTTGGGAGAGGGGGGCCATGGCAGATGTCCTTGATTTGTCGCGAGTTGTCCATATAATCCTATTTATGTATATACACCAGTAAGTTCATGATGAAGATTCGATAGGGTATCTATTTGAAGATCACGTCACGCTTTCATTACACAATAAAATCCTTGAAGCGCAAACTTTGGTTTCTTTCAACTTAGTGTTTTAGGTGATTTCATTAAAAGCGGTGCAATAATTATCCCCATCTTTCTCTGACCGAAATCTTGTAAGTCCACATTTCAATATTTATCATTCTATATTCCAATGTTGATCCAGCCGCTTGGTAGATTAATCATTTACTAAATGTTGTCATATCTATTTTTGTTTCTTTTTGGCATTATCATTTCCATTCTTTAACGGTGCATGATAATTATTGATTTATTGTCTTTGATTTTGGCACGTGAAGGCTATGGATGGGAATATGTATAGCACAAGTATTTATGATATTTGAAATGTTGAC
>VDFB02233290.1:0-10297 GCA_007258455.2 Sequoia sempervirens | reverse complement strand
GGAGAGACTTGAGAGAGAAAGAGGGAGGGAGGGAGTGAGAGAGAGATAGAGGGAGGTAGGGTTAAAGGGTAGAGGGTAGAGGTTTTAAGGCACTAACTCATTTGACTGCAAAATCCAACGAAAATTTCTGATGAAATATGTATAATTTGATGTATCGTTGGGTGCTTGTAAAATTTGATGAGTAATTTTCAATTTTTAAAAAGTTTATCCCCTACGTTCGTCAAAATTTCAACGAACCTGGGTTTTGTCGAAATTTCGACTAGTAGTTTCATCGAGATTTCGACAAACATGAAAAATAAGAAAAAAAAAAATTGTGGCCGACAAAAAGAAAAGTGAGTTCATTGATTTAATACGACAATATTTTTCTCTACTTGAGACAGTTTGTGGAGAACTAACGACAATTTTCTTGGGAAAAATCAGAAAAAATTCAAGAAGATATCGACAAGTTGAGGGTAGTCATTGTCTTTTTGCAGAATTCAGTTGTGAAGTCAGATTTGTAGTTCCAGGTTTGAAAATCATATTTTAAAGCAACATCTCATCAGATTTCATTTTTAGAAGTTTAGGGTTTTGAGAATTTCATGTCCAGATTTTGTTGTGTGGAATCACCATAAGATCACAACCAAGGAACATATTCTTGTGACTGTAATTATGTGATCCATAACTCTATTGGTCATGTGGAATAGTTGTGCTATAACAAATATATGATGCATTCATGTGTGACCCAAGTTTAATGTGGCTATGTTGTGATAGAAATGGAGGCACTAATATAATGTAGTTAATTCAGGTTGTATAATGTAGGTGTTAATCATCATTGGGTGCATTTAGGTTGTCTCAAGTTTAATAAGTTATGATGTAATTATAGCATGATCCAAGAGTGATTACCTCTTGTTGCAATAAAGATCATATAACTCTAGTTGATATGCAGAGTGGTTTTGTTATATCAATTATGTAGTGCATTCAAGCACAACCCATGTTTAATGGGCTATTCTAGAGAGTAATCAAGATTTTCTAAACCTTATGAATGTTACTTAAAAGTGTATAGCTTAAACTACAAACCAAGTTTGTTACATACTTGAATGCAATCTTGGATTACCACAAACTATAATAATGTGATTTGCTAATAACCATTATGGAAAGTATTAAAGCAAGACCCATGCTACATAGGATACATTTCCCTGATCAGGTTTACATACCTTAATGATCAAACACAAGCTTCCCACACACTCTAGGATACAATCCAAGATCATACCACAACTTTGTCAAGACAACTAATTTTTTGACCCAAGATTTAAGGGTTGTTTTTAATACCATGAAGCATTGGTAAGAGCATGATTAGGGTACAAACCCTAGGCCTTTGTAGAAACATAAACAATAACTCTGGCGGATTAGTGAGGTTGCAATACCAGAAAGATTGAGACATTGTAGGTAATAACAAAATCTTGCAATCTAAAGATTGTAGCCAATAACAAGCACACTATGTAGCTTAGTGACATTTGTAAATAAAATCTATAATTGCAAGAAAAATGAGATCACTTGAGATGTAATGATCCAAAAAGAGGTTGGCTTGGTGACAAGATAATAAAGCTCATTGCTTGCGTAAGTGAATTTTAATAGTGAGTTTCCTCACCTTACTGACAACAAGGTTTTTCAATGCTTTAGTGAGTGTTAGACAAGAAAATGCAATGAGGAATGGCTAGCCGAAATCAAATGCCGATTGGTAATCATAGGTTCAATGTTTCTTCTTAGCCCATTAATGTAAATGGAAGTAGTGGACCCATGAACGTGTTTTGACACTCATCAAAGATGGGAGAATAGTGAATAATATACCTTGTGGTAGTAGTGTAAATAAAAGGTTGAGAGAGATCTTAAGATCTACAATACCATGAAACAATAAGGTCCCCTATAGTAAGTGGCGATCGCGGGGCGCAGTTTTGATTTTATAGAAGGATGCTCATGAAAGGAATCTTCAAGTGATAGTGAGTGAGCTATTTGAGATTGCAGTTGAGGGTGCAATACCCAGTCTTAAAGGAAGTTAGCAAAGTAGTAAATGTGGAAGAAAATCAAATCGTACACAACAAACAATTCACAATGTTGTCTTGCATAATTCCTTGAGTTTGAAGACAAAAATATCATTGTATCTTGATGAAAGTGGTGACCTTAGTGGTCAATCACTAGCAACCATGATTTTAAAACATGTTATTGTGCTTATGGAGGCAACATTTTAAGCAAGGAAGTGAGTGGTGGTTTGGAACAATGGCAGGTATGAAGGACTTGCTTTATATGCATACTATGCAGTCTAAATTAAGACAACGTTCTTAGAAGAGATTGAAGGTGGATTATGGAACTCAAGGGTTACCATGAAAATGATTAAAGCAAAGAATGAAATCTATTTAAAAGCCACGGTCATGAAGATATTAAAGATGTCACATGCAAAACCCTAGTAGCTGGAGTAATAAATATAGTGCCAAAGAGGATAGTGTGCTGGGGCAGATTTAGGAGATCTCCACATTATCTAATTACAGGGAAATACATCATTTTTTTTTTTTTAATTAAAAGAAATCATTCTAAACCCTATATAGGATACATTGATACTTCAAAAGCCTCCGAAGAAATTTGAGATTATGAAAATATATGTCAAGTAAATACCTAGATTACAAATAGTAGCGGGAACAATGTAAGATTTGTTGAGTAGAGCAAGAATGAGATAAGCAACAATGAGTCCTATTCCTCCTTTCACGCACATCTCCTCACTGTTCTTTGTCATTCTTTACTGAAACACTTCTCCATTTTGGCGGTCTATGCTTGAAATTAATGTTTTGATGAAGGTTTTAGAGTATGTTTATTAAAACGAAAACTCCATTTTGGTGGGCTACACCTGAAAATAAGATTTTGATAAAAGTTTTAGGGTGTGTTTATTAAAGCTTTAGAGTATTTTGGCGAGCTATATTCTTGATTCCTTAAGTGATTTATTCAAATGGATTGTGATTAAATAAATGACTAACTATTTAGTCATTTTTATTTGTGTGACTAAATAGTTTTTAATCAACAACCAAACTAGTAATTTATTTACTCATTTATAGCTGAGTTGCAAAAAATGAGTAGAATTTAGTCATTTTTAGTTGTTGTGAGTAAAATTTTTAGTCACCTAGTCATTTATTTGCCAAATTCTACTAGTGTGTGCTTCCTTATGCGATTAGGGCTCTCTCAATGTTGAGGGCCCTAGGGATAAGCTCATCATAAGAAGTGACACATTGCATCTTTAACTAAAAGGATAAATCCGTATTGACATTAGTAATGATGATTCTGACTTGTTTCTCCTTAGGAATGGGTCACTTGCTCTTACTAGCTCGCTACCTCCATCATTGTGGGAAGTTTGAGATCAAGTTCAATATTATGATTTTAAGAGTCTAACGGTTGGAAATCATAGTAAAATCAATTTAATAAATTTGGAATTAGCATTTTAAAGTGTTTTTTGGGGTCATTAACTTGAGACTATCTTCTCTTTTGCAAGGGTGGTTACATGCCAAATTTTTTGGTGTAAAATATCCAAATTATTAGATTTTGTGCAATACGAATAAAATTATTGGAGTGTGAGTTTTATATTTTTTAAAGATCTAAATAGTCAAGCTTGGTAAAGAAAAATCATGTTAGATAATATTAGTCCAGAACAAAATGAAGAGACACTTGATAGATTGTGGGCTAGATTGAAGAGAAAGGGTGATGAGAAATGTTATTGTCCTTTGCAATAATTGCAAGGGGCTTAAAAAGCTGAGACAATTCTAATCTAGCAGTGAGAAACATTGTAGGTAGCATGGTCACGTTGAAGGGGGGCATGATTATTGTCCATTGGTAAGTTGTTCATTATATGTGTTTATATTGATTGAATTTGTAAATGTTTATATTTTTTAACATTATATATATATATAAAATCACTTGATCATGATCATGGTTTATTTGTGTCTATCATTATTATAAAGGTGGGGAGCCCTAGGGCACATGATATGGATTATCATAGCCCAAAGAATGTGATTTTGCAAGCAGACGAACATGGAGCTGTGAATATCAAAGATGAAGTTAATGATCCTATGGAAGAAGATGGCCATGCGCCAGAAAACATAGTTGAAGATGATGGTACATATACATTGATCCATAACACATTTAGTGGTAGGGCTGATCATGATGATCAAGATGACTTTGATGATGTTCATGATTTACCTGTACTTGAGAAGGCATATGAGCCCCTTTATGAAGGCTCCCAAACAACTCTTCTCTCTGTTGTATTGTTGTTGTTGAACTTGAAAATTATGAATGGTTTATCAAACATAGCAATCTCATAGATGTTAAGGTATGTCATATATGTCATCTTTTTTCATCTATTTTAATTGTTGTTAGTTCATCACTAGTAAATAAATGATGAAATATGTACCATTAATATTCTTTATATTAACAAATTACTTTTTGTTGTAGATTGATTGGTGAATTTTTGTTACCACCATCAAATATTTTACCCTGCTCATACCGAGATTTATCTGGCATAATGAAAGATATCAAAATGGAGTATCAAACAATAGATGCATGTCCTAATGATCATATTATATATCATAAACAACATGAATTTGCAACAAAATGCCCGGAATGTTATATCAGTAGATATCGAACAGATCAACTAACAAAAAAGGTGTCTCGCAAGGTTCTTCATTATATTCTCATTATTCCATGTATGCAACAATTATTTAAGTGTGAAAGCTTAGCGCAATTTATGGATTACCATGCACATAAAAGAAGTGGAGATGACATTCTTCGAATGCCTGCAGATGGTTTTGTATTTAGGGACATGGAGGAAAAATGGCCACACTTTAAAGAAGAACCTCATAATCTTAGGCTTTCATTGGGAGCAGATGATGTCAATCCATTTTGAGAGCTGAGATCTATTTACTCGGTGTGGCTTGTTTTTGTTATCAACAATAACATTCCTCCATGGATGTCAATGATTGTTCTAGGTATTTGTTTACATCAATTTTCTTTAACATAGTAGCATCTCATTTGTCTTATTTGTTGCAAAATGACATATTTTTTTCATTCAATAGTCATGTACATTAATTTATATATATTGCAATAAAATGGTTATACTAATTATGTAATTTTTATGTTCATTCAACTAGGTAAGTACCAAGTTAAAGATATGAATGTATATATCGAGCCTCTTATCGACGAGTTACTAAAGTCATGGAAATGCGTCACTATGTATAACGTCTCTAAACCAATAGGACAAAGACAATTTCAATTCCATGTAATGCTTGTATGGACAATTCATGATGCCCCAGGGCTAACACATTTTTGTGGTATGTTATAACGTTTGACTGCACTTTAACAATATTTAATTTTATGAAGTAGATATCATGCATGTTTTTAAAATAATCTATTCATTATATATAATTATAAAAATTAACATATTTAATCCAATTATATATGATCTTACAGGTCTTCAAACAAAGGAAAAATTTGCATGTTCAACAAATTTAGGAAGCGGTATTTTATGAGTATAGGAACTTCCTCCATAGAAATCATAAGTATCGAACTACTAAAACATCTTTTCAATGGGAAAGAGAGACTACATCAAAACTACGAAGAATGACACCTAGCCTATGGAAATTGGAATATAATAGAATTAATCGTCAAGGTTATACATCAGATCAAATTGTTTATCTATCATATATGATATGTTTTGAATTTATATTTTTATATTGTGTTGTGTTTACTCATGTTGTAATTGACAATGATTGTCGTTGTTAATTTGTTTAAATTATGCTTCATGAAGGTCGTCAAGACATTAATGGTCAGCTTCCATAGGGACTAAAAAGTTATCCTAGACAATTTAGTAGGATTTCCCTCTTATGAAGCTGACTACAAATTGTGCATTTGTTTGATACAATGCATATCAAAAAGAATATAACAGAAATGTTATGGAAAATATTGGATGGAAGGCATGACAAAGAAACAATTGTCAAAATTTGTAGTGACATTCAGGAAGCCAATCATGCAATGAAAAATTTCATTCAATTAAATAGTGATGGAGACCAAATTAATATAAGTGCCCTTCCTTGTTTATTAACGAAGCAGCAAAGCAATGCTATAAAAGAAGTCATACGAAAAATTCGATTTCCCACAGGATTTGCTGAGAACATAAACAATATAATAACAAAGAAAGGTGAATTTGGGTCAGGGATGAAAACACATGATTGGCATTCCTTCATTAAGGTAATTATTCTAGTATATTATATACACTTGTATAATTCATGTACTTTTCAGTGTATTATGTTTACTACTTTTGGAAAAATAATGAAAAGATCATTTTATAATTATTACAGTACGTTCTACCTCTATCTCTCCTAGACAACTTTGACAACAATGTCAAGGAAGTTATATATGATCTTGGAAAATACATGAGGTAAGTAGCAATATTTTCTCAATTCGTTGTATACATCTTATAATTGCCATTTGTTTTACTTGTTATGTAATATACTGTATATTTTTGTTAAATCCTGTTAATATATTTGTGCCTTGAATCACATGTAGATGGTTGTCATCTAAAGAAATCCATAAAGAAGATATAAATTATTGGAAGAGAAAAATTCCTCGTCTAATGTGTGAAATGCAAAAGTGTTTACCTTCAACATTTTTCAATGCACAAGAAAACTACCTCATACACTAAGTTGAGGAGATTGAATTGTGTGGACCTGTACACACAAGGTCAATGTGGATGGTTAAGAGGCACTTGAAATTTTTGAAGGCTTTGGTTAGACAAAGAGCACATCCTAAGGGTTCTATGGTGGAGGGAGATATGGTATACCAGACCATGGTGTACATTAGTGAATATCTTCCTAAGTTTGCAGCAAAGATCCATGTAGATTGCATTTGGGATCCCAACTCCATTAACAAATTTGAAGGGGAGTACCTGATGGGGAAAGGTAGATTGAAGAAAGTGAGAGGTAATTATAATATGGTCATGGAGATTAATTGGAATACATTTTACATATGGTTTTTATGTATATTGTACTTATTTAATTTTTAATCTTCAATATACATCAATTATAAATTAAGGTCGTATACTGTGGTATTTAACTAATTATATGTCATTTGTGAATTTTTTTTTTTTTGATACAGTTGGTCGAGAGTGGGATACACTACATTTGTACATCACAAAAAATCTTGATTGGATGACGATATGGATTGAACGATGTCAACAATTTGGTCGCGCATTAACATGGGAAGGTGTGGCTTCATTGGTTAAAGAAGCTCATCGTAATGGAGATTCCAATGTTACACAAAGGGAAATTGATTTAGCATATGGTTTAAGAGATAAGCGGGTATGTATAAATATATTAATCACCCATATTATTTAATAATTTTCAATTATATTGATGTATATATACATGTCCAAGATTGTTTTCTTTGCATGCATTGACCCAAGAATAAATATGTTTATCAATGACGATATTGCAATAATTTTTTACATATTTGACATGTGCGAGGGTGAAACACCACAAGGCTATGTGGTGCAATGGTCATAAATTTTGAATCAAAATGTTGGATGACATGAAGAAAACTTGTGATTTTGGTTATAGGGGAAAGGACCCGGTGGTTGTGCACCTTGTAACCCGGCTTCTAATTATCCTCATTAAAATTTCAAATCATTCCCAATTTTTTCTGTGATTTTATTTAGCAAAGTCCCTACTTATAACTAAGGTTTTAGGGCCACATCATCAAATATGATGCCACATCAACATGCTGCTTTTTGTCAAGGTGTCCAAAAGGCCCAAAAAAAGTGAGAGACCGATACTTGTGAATTCACGGCATGCTTTATTGAATTTCTTGATGTGGAATCACATGATTGGTTGTTTTTAGATCAAAGGAATACATTTTTTTTAACTATGGGTAGTCATCATCAACACTAACAACTTTAAAGTTACAACTATTGGTCCGATATTGATAAAAATATTGGGCATTATATAAACAACTACTATCACAACTATTGAAACATGCTCCAGAATGCTTTGGGTCCTCTCCCCTAAGCTGGGAGTCTTTCAAGTGACTAATGTTTCATCTAGAAATTGACATACATCCAAGAAGTCTCGAGAAAATTGATACTATAGGGATTTTGGATGATATACTTGAGAGTGTGACTTTAAGTCCTTTAGATTAGTTTTGTTCATTGTCCTATGGTACAGGCTATGATTGAATGAAAATGATCCTGAGAGAACTGTTATTGAACTTGATAATGGATTTACTATGGTTAATACAAGATTGATCGAGCAAGCTAGAAATGAGCCCTATATTCTTCCAAGCCAATGCGAGCAGGTATTTTACTCAGAGGTTCTAGGTAAACCAGGTTTTGGTCATTTTTTGTTAGACATGATCCAAGAGGAAGGATGATAAAGTATAATGTGGTGGAAGAAGATGTCGAAGAACTAGAAGATGATGTAGATGATGATCAATATCAGCGATTAGTTGATGATGTCCCTTACGAAGATGTCGAAGAGGAGGAACTTGATCATGATGATGTAGGAGTTAATGTTCATGAAGATGATATCTATGTGGATGATGACATTATCAAAACTGATAGCGATGATGATGATGATGATATGACCAATCCTTACAATGTAAATGAATCGGATGGTAAACAAAGTTGGATTAAGAAGAAGATCAAATGAAATTGGAAATGTATGAGTTATGCAATTATATTATCTATTTGATATTAATTTGTTGATAGAATTATATTTGACTTATGTGGTTACATAATTAATTCATGATGTTTTTAATTTTTATGCCATTACATAATTAATTTAATGATGTACTTAATGTTTGAAAGGTCAAAAAATTAAAATATTTCAATAGTGATGTTAACCCAACCAGAAATTAGTGTGTTTTATGTTTCATGTGATCATAAAAGATTAAAAGTCATTTGTAGAGGTGGTTTTCGGTGGTTGGCGTGTAAAAGGCCTTTAAAGGCATAAGAAGTGATCATTGTAATGGTTGTTTGATGGTTGAGGATTTAAAATACAAGCTCTTGACATTGAAAATCTATGTTTTTCTTCAAAATTTGTATTTTTCCTATTATGCAGCATTGTATGGTCACATGCAGCCATATTTTGATGTGAAATCAATTCCAGGTCATGAAGATATGTGTTAGCTTTGATTTGAATTTGATTTGAGGGCTTAAGGCATTGATTTGAGTTAGAAAGCTTCATTTCTTTGCATATAGCCCGGTTACCCTATTTTTGAGGGTTTTGTAGTCCAAACATGATATAAAGGGGCTCTTACACTTTTTGTGATTAATGTAGCTTGTGTAAGAGGCCCCATGGATACTGTTGTAATTGTAGGATGCATGAATAGGGCGTAGGATGAGAAATAAAGAAGGTATAACTGCTGTCCTCAAGAATTTTGTGAAGAAAAGCATGTCAAATGAGAGGTACTTTCTGGCCCGATGCTTGTTTGCTCCTTCATTTTCTATAAGAAGGATTTCAAGGCCAAAAGTATGAGTTAGCAAGTTGGATATTTTTTGGTCGAGTCTAGGTAGAGTTGCAGAGCAAATTGTAAAGTTTGATGGTTTTAAGGAAAATGCAATTTAGGTTTTGAGTCATTCTGTAGTAGGTTTTGAATTCATGGGGATTTGATGTTTTATGACAATACTGGCATTTGAATTGAAATGATTAATTCAAACTCATGTCTCTCCATTGTACATGCATATCTAAATTTTGAATAAGATAATCAAGGGTTGTCTCATTCATCTCACTGTTGTGGTGTGTATGATTTATGTTTTGGCTTTAATTCAAGGAATTAATTAAAATGCTTGAATGGGATTGTAGGTGGATATGTTCTATATAAGGATTTTATAAGTAGTATTGGGTTAGAATAAATGTTGATGAAATTGTAAAGAAATGTTCTCAATGTTTTGTATGGTTCAGTATTTTGTTTGTCTTTACCTAGCGCTTGCTACAAATTGCAAATCAATGACAATTTTACACTGTGGAATGTGTTGTAGTTATCTCATGCTCCAAATAGTTGATATTACTGATGAACAACCAATTCCATTCAGTATTATCCTATTATGTTGAGCTATTAAATGAGATTATATGTTGTTAATGTTGTTTACGATAATGGTGCAGAGGTTGTAAATGCATTAAGGGATCACCCTCCTGGGTCTTGCAGAGCCCAAAGTGTAGGAGGTCTTTAGAATCTTTGTCAGTTGGTCCAAGTCCTTCGAGTTGTCCTTGATTGGAATTGGCAATTCCATAGG
>VDFB02233285.1:0-15573 GCA_007258455.2 Sequoia sempervirens | reverse complement strand
AGATCTGCAATTTAATCTTCAAAAATATGCTCACAAATCTGAAATATTTTCACAACATGCCTTTATGAATCTTGCATGAATTCACCATAGAAGCTTCACAAGCATGAGACAAATTAATCTCATAAATTCTGCTCTCTAAATCTGCTCTTCTCTGCTGTAGATCTTCTCTAGAAATATGAAAGATATTCAATGAATGGATGATTAAATGTCCCTCAACAAACTTCCTTATATACCCCTCAAACATGCCTCTTCATTTCAATTGTCACCTCCTTTAAACCAGGTTGGCCAACATTAAAAAAAGATTTTATAATTTCAAAACTTCCTTGCCTAAGGTGGTCGGCCCAAACAGCAACCATTTGATATTTTTTAATTTTGTTTTGCTTAATTAATTTTGGCACCCAAATCAAGAGGGTCGGCTCAAAACACAATTAAATTTATTTCATAATAACATGAATTATCAAGGAGGTCAGCCCATATTTATGGCTTCATTTATTAATTGTTGCTCTACTGCCCTTGATTAATTGCTGCTCTGCTGCTCTTGATTAATTATTGCTCTTTTGATATCAATGACAACTAGACTTGCCATCATTGACATCAATGATAACTTCCAACAATCTCCCCCTTTGTCATTGATGGCAACCTTGCAACAGGACCATACATCTCCCCCTAATTGAAATGCTCCCTCTGACTCTACTCCTCCCTCTTTGACATCAATGGCAAAGGGTATTCGGGGCTAACTAAATAAGACAATGAATAGCTCCCTTTGAACACATGCTTCTCTTGAAAAACTTAGTGAATGGATGAGAGTGACATCACTCCCAAATTTCTCCCTCAAGTACTCAAAAGTCTCTTTTGGAAGAGGCTTCGTGAAAATATTTGCAATCTGGTCCTTTGTAGCAACATACTCCAACTTTAGTTGCTGCTCAAGTACTTTCTCCCTCAAGAAATGATACTTAACAGAAATATGCTTTGTCTTGGAGTGCATAATTGGATTCTTTGATATGTTGACGACACTTGTATTATCACAGAGTATTGGAATGGGATGCTCATACTCAACCTTAACATCTTTCAACGTCTGTTTCATCTATAAAACCTATGTGCAAGAAGCTGCTCCTGCAATATATTTTGCCTCTGTTGTAGATAGGGAGATTGATGCTTGTTTCTTGCTTAACCAAGATACAAGGCAATTTTCGAGAAAGAATGCTCATATACCACAACAATCAACAACTTATATCCTTCATTCTTTATGTATAGGTTGCTATCCACATTTCCTCTTTTGAAGCCTTGCCCTTGAAGATACTTGTCTAACCTTGAATACCAAGCCCTTAGGGCTTGCTTTAGTTCGTAAAGAGCCTTCTTCAATCCACAAATATAATCCTCATTCTCTGATAGAATGAATCCTTCAGGTTGTTCAATATACACTTCCTCTTCTAGATTTCCATTTAGAAAAGCTAATTTGACGTCCATCTGATAAACTTTTAAATTCTTGAAATGTGCAAGAGCTAAGAACATATTGATACCCTCTAATCGTGCAATAGGGGCAAATGTTTCTTCGAAGTCTATTCCTTCGACTTGTGCATAGCCTTTGCACACAAGTCTCGCCTTGTTCCTTGTGACTTCCCCATCTTCATTTAGCTTGTTTCGAAAAACCCACTTGGTTCCAATGACGTTCTTGTCCTTAGGTCTTGGGACAAGCTCCCAAGATTCATTCTTCTCTATTTGATCCAATTCTTCCTCCATAGCATTGATCCAATATTTGTCTTCACTTGCTTCTAAAAAGTTCTTTGGTTCAACTTTGGAAAGTAAACACAAATTTGCATGTTTTGTTGTATTGGCAAGTCTTCTTCTTGTCTAAATTTATGTGTCTTTGTCTCCACTAATTAGATCTTTAGGATGGTTCTTTTGAACAAATCTAGATGGTGTCTTGTGTGGTGCCTTTGATGGAGTCTTCAGATTTCTTTGTTCAACTTCTCGGTTTTCAATTTTTTCCTTTGTTTCTTCTTCTTTGCAACTTTCTGCCTTTTGATAATAAATTTCTTGTACTATCTCCTTTTGATGCCTTTCTTCATCAACCCTCACATTTGCACTTTCAACGACCTTGTGTAGTCTTTTTTATAGCATTTGTAAGCCCTACTCCTTGTGGAATATCCAAGCAAGATACCTTCATCATTTTTGGAATCAAATTTTCCCAAATCTTCCTCGTCTCTTCTTATATAGCATTTGCTTCCAAAAACCTTGGAGTATTTTACTGATGCAAGCCTTCCCTTCCAAAGTTCATATGGAGTTTTGTTGTTATTCACCCTGATTTGTGCTCGATTTGAAATATAGACAGCTGTATGAACTGTTTCTTTTCGAAAAACATCAGATATCTTGGACTCATTTAGCATAGCTCTTGCCATTCCTTGAATTGTTCTATGCTTTCTCTCAACTAATCCATTTTGTTGTGGAGTTCTTGCAATTTAGCATTGTTTTTTTATCCCATGCCTTTCACAATATTCTTCAAATTCATTTGAGATAAATTCTCCTCCTCTGTCAAATCTAAGACATTTGATCTTCAACCCTTGCAATCTTTTTGCCCTTGTTGGCCCACACAAATCAATGTGAATAAGTCCCAAAGGCTTCGACATAGAATACTCCTTAGATTTGAAGCTTGTCCTTGTTTGTTTGCCATATTGACATTGTTTACAAATGATATTTGAAGGTTTTGCTATCTTTGGCATGTCCCTTACGACTTGCTTTTTGCTGATCTTCACAATGTTATCAAAATTCAACTGTCCCATCCTTCTATGCCATAACCAACTCTCATCTTCTTGCCCCATATAACATTTCTCACTTTTGACTTCATTGAGAATGTACAAATTTCCATTTGTTCAATAAGCATCAACTATCAATTTTCCATCTTTCATGATTTTACATCCTCTAGAATGAAATATGAAAGTGTGCCCTTGGTCACACAATTGACTTACACTTAAGAGACTATGCTTCAATCCTTCAACATATAAGACATCCTTAGTATTAGTTCTTCCATTATCCAGACAAAGTGTACCTTTACCTTTTATGCTTCCGTAGCATTGTCCCCAAATTTCACCGTTCCTTCATTCATTTTCTTTAGAGAGAGAAATTTGCTTTTGTCACCAGTCATGTGAGTTGAACAACCACTGTCAACATACCATTTGTCTTTCTCATCTTGAGCATGTAATGCAACTTGTACAAGCATGGATTTATCTTTCATTTCTTGTTCCTCCTTTTTCCAAACCTTGTTTGATTCATCCTTTTTCTTGTCACAAACATCCTCCTTATTTTGTCTTAGAGGCTCAGGAAAAATAGCTTTTGGTTATTGGAAAAGAGTCTATAGATTGGATTCAAGTTTAAGTTGTTATTCATTATTTCATAAATGTTAATAGTTCATTTATTCTTAAATTCAATATCTATTATATAATTTACTATGGAATAGTATTTGTAAAACAATTTTATGTTGTGTAATTGTCCCTTAAGGCAAAATTCAGGCATACTCAAGGGGACATTACAGAGCCTTTCTATACTCTGTTGTGCTTTCAATTGGATTGCTCTGTTATTTTGTACATATTTGAAAGCTAAACTCTTTGATGATATCTATATGTCTTCAAAACTACAATTTTGTAGTAGCTAGCTGTTTTCTGTCTATAGTCGTTATTTTAACAAATCAGCTGATAAAAATTACATAGCAAAATAGTTAACTTAAGCTACTTTGTAAACTTCAAAAGGTTGGCAAGATTACAGATCTGCCATCCTTCTTTGTAAAAGTTCTTTTACTATAATATAAATTTCTTGAAAAAAATTCAAATTGGATATAGGCTTTGTGGTTCTAAGAGTATACAATGTTTTTAACTCGCTGTAGTTGTGATCTCCATATGTTCTTTTACTTGCTCTCTCTGATTCTCAATGGATTTTTGGGTTATAAATTTATAATATCACACAATTCCTTTGGATCAGGCCACGTTTATGTGTATGTTTATGCAAGGCATTTTGAACAATTGCTGTCCCTTTTCATTCACTCTTCTGCCTCTTCACCAGATTCACCTCCTGCATGTGCTATTGATATGGAGGATCTTCCATGTTTTACTCTGACTGCAAGAATTATTTTGCTATCTTGTATCAAGGTCTATGAGCGTTGGAAGTTCTAGGGGGAAAAGAATGATGTGACTAGTAAGTAATAAGTTATTTTTTAGTGTCGTTCACTTTAAAGAGTTTCCTCTTTCAGGTATCTTATGGAGAAAATAACATAGCCTATCAAGTTGGAGAAGCTACAGAGATACTCTCCAATGGCTTGTTTCGTGCAACACCGCATTGTGTCAAGGTATTTTATGAAAATTAATTTCACTTAACTTGTGATGTGATGATTTTTACTGCAAAGAAAAACAGCATACTCTGCATATGGTGGATGAAATTTTGCTATGAGTGATCTTTAGTCGACACACATCCATTCTTTTGAGTAACTAAACTTTTTTTGGTCTTAAAAAAGAATGTCTCCCTTTTCCACAAGCAAGTCTGTTGTTTTATGTTAAAGTCATTTGTCTAAATGTTTCTTTACGGTGAAGAAGAAAACACTTTCCTCAAGGTCAGAGACGTTGGGTTTAATAACTTCATATTACATTGATTGATAAAAAGAGAGAATGTTTTTGATAATGTTTAAGGATGTTCCCTATATTGTGTTATCAAAATATCTGTCATGTTAGTTTCAGTGCAAGTGTGAAGATGTTGCTGTTTCTCTTACAGAATTGACAGACAATATTAAGTCGTGTTAATAACCTCCAGCTGGATGATCCTTGGGAAATTTGTCAGCATACACTTAAGGGATATATAGCCCCATAAACAAAGCTGGTATCGTCCCAAATAATGTAGAAAAAAAATCAGAAAAGATGTCCAGCATTTGTATCCAGTTATTTCATTCAAACCTTTGCAGAAAAGATGGATTATAGAATATCTAATCAAGTAGTACAATCTACCAAGAGAAGAAACATCTTAGGAAAGTCAATTGTTTATGGATATGCATCATTCTCTCCATTTTCTTGAAAGCATCTCAAGTTGTGGACACTTGCTATGAACATAACTGTAATATAAATTAACTATTTTATTTGTGTCCCTTGACACATACCCTTGCAGCATCTATAAATGTGAGCCCTTGTTGTATTCTGATCAATAAATCTGCTCAAGCCTATTGTTCATCACAATAAATATATGTCAATATACTTTCCACTATTTTCTATCACACGGATGTTCAGATATGGAGAAATAGACGCTCTAAACTATAAGCCCAGTTTACAAAGGACACAAAAAAGTGTGATATCAAATATGATGCCTATAAACAGAGCTTAGCCCACAGACAATGCTGATAAAGGGAGATCCTATTGTGTATCAGGTGCAGGAAGTTCAGATTAGTCGTTATCTTGTGTATGGCTAAGGAATCTAATTATTAAGAAAAATATAATCAGTAGTTAAGAATCTTGTGACCCATGTTAAGCCTTAGAGGAAAAAACTAATATCATTTTAAGGCCTATTGGTTAATGCATGTTGGTTAGACATTCTTAGTTTTTAACTGTTGCTGGTTGAAGGTATCAAGTTTTCTTTCAATTTGTCTTCTACATTTTATTTTTATCTTGATCAGTGTTTTGATTATTTGATAATTGTTTAGACTGCCAAAGGAGACAAAGCAAGTGGCATAGAGCGCAATACATTTGCATTGTTTATGCAGCCTAATTGGTATGTGGGTTCTTTCATATGTTACATAATAATAGAAAAATTTCTTCCAAGATTGTTTTACCTCGTATTTTAATAATTGTCAGTGCAGTTTTATGAATATTTTTATAGTAAAAATATTTGAAACTGTTGTCTGATTCAGGGTTTTAATTCTCAGTAATGCAATTTCTTAGTTATAACTGTCCTAGCATTATATTACAGATGTATTTCCTTTCGTGACTCAAGCCATTTTCAATTAATGCCTTGTATAACTTAGATGTGAATGACATAATTGAAAACTAGCTTAAGAAAACAAGGAATCCGTCAACCTTGCAAGGTTAGAGATTTTAGAAATGATTCGAAGTTTTTGAGATTTGTAGTTTTTGATATCAGGGTGATTCAAGTATGTACTTTTTTGTAGAATACTTTGAAAAACTTTCGCAATTTTGACTATTCCTTCTTATGATCAACTGATTGTATTCAACACTATAAATCTATTTTTACACATACTAATTGTTAAAATTGGAGCTGCTATTTACAACAATAGATTTACAGCGATAGAAAAATGCTAATAAAATTTGCTATGTAAGGTAAAGAAGCAACAAAATTACTATGAGTTTCATTTGCAGATGAATGAAAACACAACAATAATAATCAGAACAATCAGCATCGCGTTAAGCATAGTTGAAGCATATGTCACTGAAACAACCCACAAGAAGAGTAAACATACACAACAAAAAAATGAATTAGCTGCTGTTTCCAATGTCACTATTGCCAGTGGTTGAATGCGCAGCTGTACTTTCAATATGACTTAGCCAAGTTTACAGTAGAAAAACAAAACACTTGAGGTTTAATTTGTGCTCTTAATGCTAATTGGATACAAGTGATTTGAAATCTTATCTATGCAGTTTTTGCTTATATTCTTGTTTCCTCTGTAAACAGTAAACATCAAAACTTCCAACAAAAATTGATCCATTTACTGGATGCACTAGGCATGACAAAACTCTCTTTTAAGTAATCTTAATATATTAGAATAGTCTAAAAAGTCAACTATTGTGAGAAGTTCATATTTGTTGCACTGATGCATCTTGAAAAAACTTAATGGCAACTTACACAACGACTTTAATCTTTGAAACTGTTGGTTTAAGTTGGTTTTCTATGAAAAGACGAAGAGCAGTGTTATCATAATGTCCTTAGTATCAATTTTTTACTGTGTGCGGACATTAAGGTTTAACCAACTTGTTGCTTCATTATTTTGCTTCAATAACAAAACCTATAAGTTTTTTAATTTTACTTTCCTAGGGACGAACCTATGTACAACCTTGATTCAGTTGCTTATCTGCATAAAGAGGTATGCGATTTTACTCGCTAACAAATAAACTTCATTGAGTAGTTTACGTTTTTCTTGTAAGATGGTTTCTCATTGATTAGTTTGGTTAATTTGTGGGTAAGTTTTTTCATTGAATAGTTTGGCTTACTTCTTCAACGTGTGTTGAGTTTGCAGTTGATGAAATCAAATGGAAGTATGCCGTTTGGAGATTATTCTGAACAACTCTTGAACAAATACTATGGGTTGCATTCTCAATAATACGATAAAGCAAAATACTTGCTTTCTAAAGTTTTTACAGCCTTACAAAAGTTGTAGAAGAACTCACACCATCTTCTATCCTCTTAAATTAAGTCTTTACACCACAAACTTTAATCTGGGAAAAGTCTTGTTATAATGACTATTGTTGCTCATAATGTGAAATTTCAATAAAGGGAATGTTATAATGACTATTATTGCTCAAATAATGTGAAATTCCAATAAAATAATGATTTCTATTGTATGGCATGGTTTTGTTAGTGTTAATTTTATTTTAAGGAATTCTATATTTTATATTATCAGTACATAAGTAATGCAAAATTAAATTTCTCTTCTAAATTAACAAATGTTAAAATTCAATATAAGTTATATAGATGCAAGTTAATTCCCTTATATGCTCCTCAAGATTGTCCTAGAGTTCTCCTTTGCTTCTTTTTCTTAAAGGGGAGAATACATATTTTTATTTTTCATAGTATGAGATTCTACTATTAAAACAAAGCTTCAACAACAAAGGATTTATTAGAAATAGTACATGTTATGACTTTCATGAACAAAATAAATAGGTCAATTTGTAAAGAAAAACATATGCAAGACTTTTTTTTTATATAATCATAAGTTGACATTCTATTTAATTTTTTAAAACCTACTAGCTAGCTAATTAAATGTGTGCACTCATGTGCACATGTATGGGTGTGTAAAAACACATATGTTTAATTTAGTTTTATTATTTAAGTTAACTTTTTTGTAAAGAGTATACTTGCATTTGTTTTGCTATTACTTTTTTTTCTAATAAAAATTCATGTGTTAAATGGGGGTTGACAAGGCATTGCATGATGCCTTCAATCCAACAATATGTTTGCATTTGCATTGTTGGTTTAATATAGTTTTATTATTTAAGTTAACTATTTGTAAAGAGTACACTTGCATTTGTTTTGCTATATTTTTTTTTATTTCATGTGTATTAAATGGAGGTTGACAAGGCATTGCATGATGCCTTCAATCCAACAATAGTGATGGTGAGCATAGTATTTTTCAACTTCCATTTTAGTTGGTGGCCTTTTAATAGGCAATTGAATATAGCAATATGCCCCTACTCTTGTTTTATCTCCTCTATATGTCACCTCTATAGGTGGACACATGGGGCATTGTTGATAAGGGATGTTTACAAAATTATTTCCGACATATGTATTGTCATGTCCCTACCATGATCAAATTGCAACACTAGACTATAAAAAAAACCAAGTGTTGAAATGCAATAAATAACAATATAAATATTAAAAATATAAATATATATTAACAATAAATTCAATTTATAAATATACATATATAAATATATTTTAATTCATCCAAGTTATTCATCATATTTTAAGAGGAATAATTAATATCCAAAGACAATGACGCATTTGTTAGATAGCAATGAATTTAATTAAGGATAAAGCAACATTTATGTACAACAACAATTAGTGTATATGAAGGTTGTGATTACTCTATAAGAAGGCAATGATTCATAACATAAGAATAGCAATGCATTAAGGTCAATAATTAAGACCTATTTATGGGCAGCAATTGAGGAAAGATACCTAGCATTAAAGGCAACCATCTTTAAATGTTTGAAGGAATCACTTGAATTTATGAAGGCAATGAACTCTACTTAAAAGAATATATGATAGCATTTGAAGATAAATAAAAGTATTTAAAAGGCAATCAACATAAAGGAATTGTTAACAAAAGTTGTTGTCTTTTCCAAGAGTTATCTCTATTCAAAGAGGTGCCTCTTTTCATGGAGACATAAGGATATTTAAAGAAGAACATTTCAAATGAAGGAGAGGAATCAAGGAATGAAATGGGTCAAGCATGATCATCGAATCATTCAGAAATAAATTTGCATTCAAAAAAGCAGCAACTATAGATATGATCAGTGATTGGTATGCACTTGAATATATATGCATTTAATATATATATTATTTGATAGGCATGCAAATATATGTATAGTTACTTTCATAATGATTGATTTGCAATAAGTGAGATATGTTGTCTAAATGAGTAAATAAGGAAAAATAATGAATTTGTTTATACAATTATAATTTACGTCTCCTTTAAGCAACCATGTGTAAGGATGGCAAGGAGACATATTAAAGGGCGATATGGAAATTGTCTTGGTTGGATGTCCCTAAGATGAAAGGAATTGGCTTGGTTGAATGTCCTTAAGATGAAGGAATTGTCTTGGTTGGATGTTCCTCTTCTAGCGCCCTATCATGTGTTTCTCGCCCATCCCTATTATGATTGGTTATTGGAAAGGAGTACATAGATTAGATTCAAGTTTAAGTTGTTCATTCTTTCATAAATGTTAATTGTTCATTTATTCTTAAGTTCAATATCTATTATATAAATTGCCATGAAATATTACTTGTTAAACAATTTTATGTTGTGTAATGGTCTCTTAAGGAAAATCTAGGCATACTCCAAGTAGGGGACATTACATTTATACCACAAGTGAATCATTTAATGGCTTTAGCAATTCTCCCAAATTATTGGAAACACATTAACCTTCCAAGCCTAGACTTGGGTAATTAAAGTTGAGCAAAACATCCCACTTTGTCTCTTCCTCAATTTACTCCACTACTATTATGTCTTCCTTCTTATCCACTCAATCTAATCTTTGATATTTTTTGTAATGTCCTCATTTTTAGCAAAATTGTTTTGTGCACAATTAGCCTAGTTTCCAAGTTCTTTCAAAGGTTAATTGGTGTGCTTGGGAGAACTCCAAAGTTCTTGGAGTGCACAAGTTGAGTATTGTAGGGTTCTTATTCGTGGTAATGAGCTTAGTTAGCAATGTGGATCATTATGACACTTTCAAAAGTGATTTTTAACTTGGTGTGCTCTCCAAACTTCTTGGAGGAGTAGTCTATTTTTAATAAGTTACCTGGTTGGCTTTGATCATCATCCCAAGTCTTTAGAATCATGATGGTATGATTAGAGTTTGGTTTTGATGTTGTTTCAATGCTTTCTACAACTTTGGTAAGCTATGGAGTTTTTATTTAATTAATTCACTTAAGTTGTCTAATGTTGGAAATTTTGAAAGGACAACTTATTGTAATAGCTTGTTGAAAAGGTATTAAGATGTGTTTTGAGTTGGATGCCTAGGCTTGGGGAATTTTGCACAGATTATTTTCCTTCAAAAAGCTATATAAGGAGGATGTGGGCTCATTTGAGAGATTAGACTTGTGAATGATATTGTTATGTTGTTGAAAGGAACCTAAGTTCTTTAAAAGCATTTTGAAGACGAAAACCCTCTTGGAGTTACTGGTTTCTAGGACGAAAATCCCCCTAGCTAGTTGAGTGATTTCATACAAAGATCATCATTGTGCTTCAAATTGAGTTTCAACTTAAGTGTTGTAGATGGAGGTTTTTGACATGTTTTGATGTTACAAAATGTTGGTTTGCATATCTGTTTTGAAGTTTTGAAAGAGTTTATTCAAGATGTTTTTTGGGGTTTTTTTACTGGTTGTATAATTCCAGATAGGTTGTACATCTCCATACCAAGCCATATCATATATTGTAGGTATAAGGTGATTTCTTAATGTTATATTATTTGTTGTTATCCACTGATTTTGTTTGTCTTTGCTACTCATACACTTGGTAAGAAGTTGGAAGTAATGTGAAGTCTTGGTCATATAGTTTAGGTAGAGGTTGTACCTCATGGTGGATGTGGGAACAAAAAATTGTTGTTGTTTAGGGACATTTATCACTCCATTTGGTGGTGCCTTGGTCATATTTAACACTCCTAAGCCTTTTCATGATGAACAAATGAAGTATTGCTAAGTTGTATTTTATAGTCAATTTCTAGGTGGACTAGTAGAATTCTCATAGATTTCAGACTTGTTGGTGATTATTATTTCACGTAGATGGATGTTACTTGTAAGATTTGGGGATGTGTGTAGTGTGTTTTGAAGAGATTACTATTGCTTCTTGATTCGGTGTGTTGGGTGTATCTTGGTGAGACCTCTAATGTCTTCATTGCTGCCTAGTCTAGTTGCAACATATCTACAAAGTATATTCAAACTTGTTTCTAATATATCGGTGATAAAGTGTTGAAGACTTCTAGTAGCTTCTATTAGTATTAGTTGAAGTAATTTCTTGGTGGGAACTTGATTATATTGATTTATCCATGTTTAAGGGTTTAGTTTGGGTGTAACAACAATCCTATTGAATTACCAACACGTATATCAACGGTATCATTTTTATCAGTCTTTTGTAACAACAAATATACTACTATTTGGCTTGGTTGTATGTGAGCTAACATTGTAACACTGGATGGTAGTACTACCAATGGGGTTAGTCTTGGTTTAATGTTGATACTTGCCACATTGAACAAGTGATAATATTGTAATAGCTTACTTGTGGATAAGTGGAAGAAGCTATGTTTCATTTTTAGCATTGTAATTTTCCTTCCTATTGAATAAATGGAAGTGCTATCATTTTCATTATACTAAATAAATTGTTGAATAAGCATGTAGTATATTTCCTTTCAGTATTGCATATGAACTCCATTGAATAAGTGGTACTAGTTAGCCTTTTTCCTAAGTGCTTTACTTTCAACTACTGCAATTTCCTTTGTCATGTAGATCCCTTCACCATATCCTCTCACCTTGCCTATCATGAGAATTGAGTGTTTAGAAAGTGAACAAGATATTGCATTGTAATTTCATTTCTAGTTGCAATATTTTCAAAAAAAAAAATCTAGGGTGGTTATTATAGTGGTATCAAAGCTAGAGATCTTGCTAGTTTGTGCTTCTAATCTTGTCATGTAGATGCAATTTGTTCTCTATGAGTGATAGGGAACTGAGATACTACAATAAAGAGAAGAAAACAACTTTGTTAGTTGTCTGAAACCCCAGTTGAAGACACTTTTTAGGTGTCCTAGCAGCTCGTCAAAATTTAGCAGAGGGTATTGAAGTTTCATAAGGAAACATGTCAGAAAAAGACAAGGGAACTACTCTGCCTGATAGTCTAAATACTAGAGCAAAAAGGAAGTTTGGCACTATGCTTAACATGATCACAAATGCTTGCAAAAATGGGTTAGAATGGAACTCAAGGCATTCAGTTCAAAACAGAGGGGCTAGTGTTTCTAACACTAACAATCATCAATGTGGTAATAGTGGTCACACTATTGGAGTTGGTGTTGGGTTTGTTGCTAGACCTCTCCAACCTACATTTCCACATAAGGAGGAGGTTCAAGACATTCCAGAGGCCCAAATTCCAATGGTGGATGAAGTAAGGGCTAGTTATGTTGAATATGTGACTTCCATTGGAGACCAGAGACATTTTGACACTTGAACAATTCATGAATTAGAAGAAGAGTGGTGGTGGAAGAGTTGATAACATAGGTCATGTGATGCAGAGAGACTATCAACAAGCTCTTAGGAAGGTGAACCTTGCACATTGTGATGGTAGTGATAAGTGTATTGCTCATGCATGGATCCAAAAGTTGGACAACTTTTTTCCTTAAGACCAATGTCGAAAGAGGATGCGATCAAGTTTTCCAGATTCCATTTGGATAGATTAGCCCATAAATGGTGGTATCATGACTTGGTGACTCAAGTCCATAATCTCATCACCACCTATGATGAGTTCACAAGTAAGCTTATTGAGAGGTTTGATAAAAATGATCCTAAATTGCAGTTTAGAGAATTGACACAATTGAAACAACATGGCACTTTGAATGCATGCATTGCTGATTTCTAGAGACTCAATTATGGTGTCTAACATTTCAGAGAGAATACTTGTAGTCAGTTTTAGTGAAGGGCTAACTGAGCCACTTAGAGGGTTGATTAATGCCTTTGACCCACCAACTCTCCAAGAAGTAATCAAGAAGACAAGGAGTGTGGAACTTGCTGCTCCAAGGAACAAATTTCAATCTAAGACCTTTCAAAATGAAAAAGACAAGAAACATTTTAACAAGGATTCAAATTAGTTCAAAGATCTACCTTCAAAAAAGATGATGACCTCTGAAATGAGTTAAGGAGGAAAAAATTAAGTTTCACATGCAAAGAGTCATGGGCCCAAGCCCATAACTGTTTTGAGAAAGGGAAAAAATTGTCAATTAGAGGTGCATTCAATTGATGATTTTGAATTAGAAAATTTAGATCAGAAAATTGATTTGGAGGAGAATGAGGAGAAAGAAGCAACAAAAGAGTGATGAAGAGAAGGAAATTGAATGTACTCTTGCTCAACTCTCGAGTCTATAGAAGAATGATTATTTTAGGGTTCATGGTATGTTGAGTGGGCAGAAAATTGTTGCTTTTATTGATATAGGTGCTACACACAACTTCATTAACAAAGGAGTTGTATCACAAAGATGGCTCAAGATTGAAAAATTTGAAGGGTTTAGAGTTATGGTTGCCAATGGATTCACTGTCTTGTTCAAGGAGGATTCCATGGTTGAGTCTACAATTGAGCAACTACAAATTTAGTGATGATTTCTACATGATGAGCATTGGATACACAAATGTTGTTCTTGGCATCCAATGGCTTTGTTCTTTAGGTGAGACTACCTTGAACTTGAAATCAATGGAGTTGGAATTCTAAGATGATGGAAAAATATTGTGTTAAGATGAATGTCCAAAGGAGGATCTCGTGTTGTCACATGCAAGAGTATGGAGAGAATGTTCCATCAAGGGAAAGAAGCAAATTCAAGACAAGAGGAAGAATGGCACAAACAAAACAATGGAAATAATTTTTGACTCTTTGATAATAATCTTTGACTTGGATACAAAGCTAACATTTATAATTAGTTTTTTGAGATGCCCATTGAATGTAATTTGGAAGAACATCAAGAGTATAAACTCATGGAAGAAAAACTTCGTCATGATGGCTTGGATCATCGTGACATGATGATAGAATTTGTGGAATCACCACAAGGAGAGGAGCACTATTGTGATTTAAAGATTGGTTATGTAGAGAGAATCAGTGTTGAGACTTCAAGCATTAGAAATTCACATGAACATCGAAGTGGCGCAACATAAGCATGGTAGAACTACTCTTTGGGTAAGTATCTATGCAAAAGATCATCAACATGGGTTATTGGAGATTAGTGATGATAAGAAGAATGTACCATGGGAAATTATGGATCAAAATTTTATAACTAATGTTGTTTTCCTTTCAAGTAGCTACCATATGATTCCATTTGTATACTTACAAGTGGATTGGAGAGAAATTTTAGGCAAGAATTGGAGCATTGTTTAATTGGTGACTCTTGGAAAGGTATTTTCAGTTGATACAATGATCAAATTTCTCATTTTTGATAAAAGTTTTTAGTTTTTTAGTAGTTGTTCCTTGTTCAAGGTGTTGATTTTGAGGAAATCGGATCATAAGTTGTTGATTTTCGTTTTTGGGTTTAGATGAAAGGAATGAGTATTTCAACTAACCAAGTTTTGTATTGGATGGGAATTCAGGCACCAAATAGTTGTCATTTCTTATTTTCACCTTCCATTTGTGGTTTGGACATTAGACCATTGTATAGTTGTAACTATCATGCTAGAGTTCAAAAATTTAAAACTGTGAAGGTTAGCATTAACTTTCTAGATATTATCAAAATGGTTCAATGGAATCGTGGTACTGGAAAACCAAATTCCAAGGAGCTTTCTAAATTCTTGCAAATAATTGTTGCTCTTTTGGCAAGAAGAGTGAAGGAGGTTTTAATTATAGGTGTGTTGCAACAAAGAACATCAAATAGAAGGAATTACACTTCCTAGATTGGTTTGAGATATTGGAGCCACATTGAGTATTTAGAATTGATCAGTTGGTCAAGTCTTGCAATTGCTTGAGGACAAACAATTTTGGGGAGGGAGGATTGTAATGTCCCCATTTTTAGCAAAAGTGTTTTTTTCACAATTAACCTAGTTTCCAAGTTCTTTCAGAGGCTAATTGGTGTGCTTGGGAGATCTCCCAATTTCTTGGAGTGTACAGGTTCACTATTGCAAAGTTTTTATTCATGGAAATGAGGTCAGTTGGCAGTGTGGATCATTATGACACTTTCAGAAGTGATTTTTAACTTTTGATGTGCTCTCCAAACTTCTTGGAGGAGTAGTCTATTTTTAGTAAGTCATTTAGTTAGCTCCAATAATCATCCCAAATCTTCAAAATCGTGATGGTATGATCAAAGTTTGATTCTAATGGTGTTCCAATGCTTTCACAACTTGGGTAAGAAATTGAGTTATTATTTAATTAGTTCACTTAAGTTGTCTAATGTTGGAAATATTAAAAAGATAACT
>VDFB02233281.1:0-23599 GCA_007258455.2 Sequoia sempervirens | reverse complement strand
AATTGCATGCTTACTAAAAATAGTAAGTTGTCAGAATTTGATAAAAAATTGCTGAGAGCTTGCTGGGAGCACACTGACAACAATGTTAAGCTCAATTTTCAATATATTCACCCTATTCAACCTCAGATTGGCAAGGAAGCTCAAAAACCCTAATTTTCAGACTTGTCAATTTCACGCTTTAAACTCACTGATGGGCGCAACCCCAGAAAGACGGACATCAGAAAAGAGACAGAGCGAGAGAGAGAGAAAAACCCAAGCCAAAAGACCAGAATGGAGCAAAATTAGGGGGTCCCCATTTGCAATGGGGCGATGTGTGAAACCTACAACACTAACCTCCTTATTGGGGAATGTTTATGAAAATTTTAATATTTTGTATCTAGCACATTTCTTATATATTTATCATGCTTTCTTCACTAACATATTTTTTTCTTTACTTAGGGTAAAACATATTTGATTATATAATATATTGTATGTTTATGGCCTTATTAGAAGCATATGTTAACATTCACGTAACATGTTTCTCGTATCTCTTGCAGTTAATGTGCAACCATTATCAGGCTCTCCAGCTAACTTTCAAGCTTACACTGCTTTATTGAAGCCACATGAACGAATCATGGCTCTTGATCTTCCACATGGAGGCCATTTGTCTCATGGTTACCAGGTACATACAAAATTATTGTCTCTGAAGATGGTACTTTTTCATTTATGATTTAATTGGTGTCACAACTGTTGTAAGGAGAAGATGGGGGGAAATGGGCAGATGTTGGCTGTGTGTGCATGCTGATTTATTATATGGCTGACATTGTTTGTAATTTACATTGTGTTTGTTAGTAGCGTTCGACTTGAAAAACCTGCAATTAACCTTGAGTAATCACAGCTCACCACATTTGCCGTGCTGTTTCTCAAGTTTTTCCAGAGCTATTTAAAAAGTATATATATATATATATATATCCTATGGCACATTTTAACACTAATAGACAAGAAAACAAAGCAATGGCAGATTTAATATTTTTGGTATGGGGTTAGGGTATTTTAATTTTCTTTAAGTTATACTTTGAACAAATCTCTTTTAGAAGTGAAATTTTAAACCACAATGAGGGTTTCTCTTTTAATTTTTACCCTAATGAGGGTTAAGCGAAAAAGACAGGGCTACCGCTAAAATAGTAGGTCATGCTTTATAACAGAATGGCTTACTGTTTTAGGACCAGCTGCATGACTTTTATATGAACTCTCTTAGGTGAAAGTAAAAATAGATTTTTTAAAAGCCCTATGCAAGTTTTATAATCAGCATTTTTTATTATATATAATGTTTGTTTATATCTATATCCACAATAGTTGACATGGAATGACAATATTTTTTCTTTTCTATTTTTACAATTAGTACATTGTTATTTGGTTCCCAATTTTTTGCCCAATATTTCCCATTTCAAGCCCTGGTAATTGAATTCAATTTATACCATTACAGTGCCATGTCAATGCTGTGTAAATAAAATTCTGCTCTACTTATGTTATTAGACATAAATGTGTAAGTCTAATACCCCCTTAATGACTAAACCAGAGACAACCCCAATCTTGTCTCAAAATTTTAGACAAATTTATCAGGCCCAATCTTGTCTCCTTATATCTACAACCTGCTCTTGAGTGGCACAATAATGAAGAAAAATGTGTGCACTATCAACTAACTATTGAATGTAGTGATGATGAACTTCAATGTGTTTGTTTTAAGAATGTTCACCAACAAAACTTACTGATTCTTGCAGCACAGTGTGGTCAGTGTGACTAGATCCAGTTGCAAGTCTCATAGTATCCATGCAACCATTTGGCCGCACAAACTGCATTAACTACTTCCTTGTAGTCTGTTTCAGTGGAAGACAAGGTGAATGTATGTTGGAGCTTTCTTTACCATGAAACAACTCCAGAATTCATATCAAAAGATGGTTAATAGAAAAACTTAAAATATTATTAGTCATTCCCCTCATTTTATCCCTTAGCCTATGGGCTATGAAATAATAGACTACAGACTTTCCCAATGGATTTAATTTTGAAAAGGGCGACATGACAAGAAACACTAACCCCACCTATTTTAGAGGTTACAGTATCCACAAAACAAGTAAATTCAAATACAGTAACCACACTTATTTCAGAGGTTCCACTATCCACAAATATTGCTAGGATCTACCAAGCCCTTGCTTGCTCCATGAAGGGACACAAATGTGGTGGTACTTCACAAACATTCAACCATCTCAGAACGAGAAGCTAGCTCAAAAGTGGAAAACCTCTGACCTCCTTTGTCCTCCATTGTGACTTGTTTAGTCCTTAATAAAAATATTCCTCCTCCCATAGCGGGGAGAGTCTTCCTTATGTATTATAAAACCACAATCTTCTCTCTCTCTCTCTCTCTCTCTCTCTCAGTGGGAGGAAAAGCTTTGTTTGTCTTTAATTTGCCATCAATGAGGTCTTTGGCATGTTGAAATGTTATTCTTATCTGAACATATTCATTTTCTTGACAGTAGTAACATTCAAAAATTTAATTCTTACCTGCTGAAATGTTAAATTTCTCCTTGACAAGCAAAGTAGTTTTTATAGGAATTGAGTGATTTTTACTGACTCAACTTTGTTCATCAATCAAGGAAGAAAATTGAGTTTGTTTAATCATAATGTAAATACAACATTATCAAAACCTAAAGCCATACTACTCAATAAAATAGCCATACTACTCAATAAAATTGCATTAGCATTATCATCTTCAATGTATATTTTTTAATTTATATTTGAAATAGTTTACAAATACAGCTCCCTCCAGCAGCCAAGTACAAATATTAACAAAGATTGAACAACAATTGTAACAAAGAATTCAAAAAGGACTGCTACAGAGTAACCGATCCACATTGCCCAAACATAAACCTAGCTATCAAGATACATCATCATACAACAACCATACAATTCCACCAAAACAAAGAATTAGATTGTGGTAACAACTAAATACATATATCATAACAACAAGAACAAATATCAGATATAAAGCTCCATTTGACAACAACTATTCCCACCACCCTTCTTATCCAACTTGTCTAGGAAAGACTCAACACCTTTTCCCAAAGGCTTAACTCTAAAATCCACACTCCTGAAGCCAAGACTTGGGGTACATCTTACTAGACATAGCTGGCAGAGGGGAGACATACGTATCAGAATCAATATCAGAAGAAGGCCAAAGAGAATTCTGCACATCAAACTGTTCAACAACATCTGAAACATCTTTTCCTTTGTCACAAATGACAAGCATTTGGAGCACTAGGCTTGACAGAAAACCACCTCCACTAGGATGAACACCATTAAAAGAAGTAACATAATCATGGAAACAAACACCATCATTAGCTCCAGCAGGAGGATGACTAGAAGTACTTTTAGAAACATGAATAGAAGAATCAATATGAAGAGCATTAGACTTAAAAGACTGCCATGAAGAGGCATCAACCACCACTACATCCTTTTGAATTGGCCAACCATCACGGTCATAAATCAAATAGTTAGGTACCATGCTGCATTGGACAGTATGAGGATCATAAATTGGCATAAATTGGTCTGCCTTCTAACAAATTACTGCTAAATATCCTCATTCTTATTATGCATCTGCATGGCAACAGTATTGGCTGCCAAAGATACTGTGACTTTTTGAGAAAAGCCAGTAAGCATGCATTTGTTCCCCTGAAAATCGTCTCCATTTCTAGCATTCCGAATTAACCATAGAACTTCATAAGACATGACAAAACTCAACCTATCTAGAAATTTACCAAGAGGAGAACACATGACCTTGCCATACAGACTATCATGCCAACTAATACTAGCTTTACCAGATACAGAAGTACAAGTAGGTAAAGAACACTGCCAAACCAACTTAGTAAACGGACAATCAAAAAACAAATGCACAATTGATTGAACTCCACCACATGCTAGACAAGATTTAGACAGAAGATTTATCATTACTTCACCAACAACGAGCTTATTAAATAACAACATCCATCTAAAAATATTTCTTAGTTTCTCTATAATTAGACCAAATCCTCTTTGATCTCTTAGCCATCAATGAGGTTCATTGCCCTATGACTTCAGTATCGCTATGGTATGATCATAATTGCATAATTATGTCATTTGGATACTTTCCACAACTCGGGTAAGCTATTTGAGTTATTATCTAATTAATTCACTTAAGTTGTCTAATGTTGGAAATATTAAAAGGACAACTTAGTGTAATTGTTCATTGAAAAGGTATTAAAATGTGTTTTAAGTTGGATGCTTAGGCTTGGGGGACTTTGCACATGAAAAATAATATTAATTCTCCTAAAAGGTCTTCGTGAGGGAAAATAGAAATTATTATATTTTAAACTTGGATATGTCCCTCGTAAAAAGTTATAAAAGGAAGTTGAGGGCTTATTTGTGAGTTTAGCCATGAAATTTTATTTGCTTTGCTGTTGGAGAGAACCTGAGTTCTTCCAAAACTTCTTGAGGATGAAAACCCTCTTGGAGTTGTTGGTTTTGGGGATGAAAACCCCCCTAGCCGGTCTTGGTGATTCCATTCAGGGATTACAATTGAGTTAAATTTGAAGTTTTCTGGTTTTCTGATCAAATGGAGGATTTGGATGTGTTTTGAAGGGGTTTGTTGTTGCTAATCTTTGGGAGATTGACTCATGTGATTTCAGTGAATTAATGAAGACCTTCCAGGCAGGCCATACCTCTGCTTCCTTGGCCTTACCATCATGGAAGTCTTCTTGCTAGGTAATGACACCAAGTTTTATTTTTTGAGGTGCTATTCATAATGTCTTGCAGACTGTACAGACAGATTTGTGAGTTTACTGGCCATACCACTTCCAATGGAGGTTGTACCATCTATGGATGAGGCGTTTGAATTGCTGGGATTGGAACACCTCCTTATTGTTGTCCATTCCTTCACAAATTGTGGCACCTAGTAGTTATTTTCTGCCTTCAAGTCTTCTTTGATTGAGGAAATTGCTGAATGATTAGTTATGAAGTATTTTATATCTGCTGTTCCTGCTATTAGAGCAATAAAGTTTGCTGTTGCAGTTCTGTTTTGAGACTGTTTTGGGTTTCCAGTATGCTATATCATCTTTAGTAATGTTTGGGGGTGTGTAGGGAGAAGTTATGAAATGCTCTTTTCAGTAGTTGGTGTGTGGGTGTGTCGGATGCTTAATTCATAGGGTGTATTTCAACGTACTACGGAAGTAAACTAGTTATGCATAGGATATAGATACGTACAACATATTCTAGAACACAAAATGCATGAAATAAGGAATGCTTATATTCATTTATCTATAGTAAAGTATCAACATTACAATCACATGGCTGTCAATAGTATTCTCATCATAATGTATTCCCAACTACAAGGACACAATACATATAACGCTTGGCGATGGTTGAGCAACCAACCATCGTGATGTTTCATAACAACCCATTGACCACTAATCGGGACTTAATTACCCGAGTACACATGACATTTATTACATTAATTATTCACACTACAACTATAGTTTTATTGAACATAAATGACTGGCCGACTACGACTGACTATGCTACGACCGACTATGGCTGACTACAACTAAAGACAAGCTGACTACGACCGACTATGACCGACTACAACTAAAGACAATTACAACTTACATCATCCCCCCCACAAAAGAAGTCGTCTTCCAGAGGACATGGCAAACCAAAAAGGGAATGATATTACGCATAATGCTAAGGAGAGGAAGGGGGAAGTGAAGACGTCCCTGGATGCACTGATGTAGTCGGGGTAGTCGTCAGAGAGCGTTGCTCCCTCAATTGCCTCACTTCCTCTATATGCACGCAGAGGTGGCGGTCGGCGAGTATCTCTCGTTCCCTAGTGGCTTTAACCATGCGAGCCGCCTCCATCAACTGGATTTTGGCCTTGTCCACCTCCGTGGCCCTTGTTGCCAATTGCTCTTCCACCTCCTTTACTCGCTGTTCCCATGCTTGCTCCCTTTGCCGCGCCTTTTCCTCCAAAGTGGTCACCTTGGCCTCGAAGGCCACTACTTGGGCTTCCTCAACACTAGCTAGTTGGGTCTACTTTGTCAATCGTTTTTGAAGTTTCTTCATAGCTTCGGCAGACTCATCTTTGACCTTTTGTAACATTCTATATGCCTCCACCTTCCCTGCTAGTGCTAACTTAGTGGAAAATATTTTGCGCTTCATGGCATAAAAAACGTCGCAAAAGGCTAACTCAATATGATAGAGACTCTCTAGAACCCGGGCATCCCTTCCTGCCATCCTTGGTGGTGTACCACACCATGCTCCAGGCATTGCTGGGGTCTCACCTATTGGCCATCCTTGACTAGTGAAGATGCGAGAAAACTTCGACTCACACCCCATCTGCACGAATCCACGGATCCGCTATACCTCTTGGGCCACAAGTGGGGAATGTCTGACCTTGAGCTCTTTAGAGATGTGTCCCATTGCATCATCACCGGTCCCATATGTTGGAGCTCTTCTACATATCACTGCACAGTCCCCAAAGGATTTGATGAATTCTGCTGTGACATCTCTATGATCAATCTGCCAAACCCAGTGGAGCCATCATCCTCTTCATTGCCAGATGCTAACGGTAACTCCTTGTCCGCCGCAGGGGTCTCCCTAAATGTCTGCCTCTCACCTTCCTGTACCCCTGCTACTATCTCCCTCTCCCTTGTAGCCGTTGGCTGTTGGTGTATCCCTTCCTCTTTAGCTAGCCTGGCAGTGACACTCTGTTGAGTTTGGAGGAGTGGGCCTCCCTCATCCACACCCCCAACCAAAGCCTCTGAAGGGCTGGGCATTGGTTCCTCTGCCACCTCAAGCGTAACACCCATTGACCCAAGCCAATCATCTATTTGTGCCACTCCTGGCACTCTTGCTGGTGTAACAAGGGGCTTGGCGATTCCGTCAATGTCGTGTCTTGTTCCTGTGTTGTAATCATCCCCCATGTAGTCATCGGACGAGTCGTTGGTGGTAATGCTGGTGGTCTCAACTCTGGTATGTTTGGCAATGCGGCTGGGGCCGAGGTTCCTGTCGGTGTATCCCTTGAAACTGCCGGTCCTAGTGGTGTATCCGTTGAAACTGCTAGACCTGGTGGTGTAACCGCTGAAGCTGCCAAACCTGGCAGTACATCTCCTACTGCCAAACTTGGCAATGTCTCTCATGAAATTGTCGAACTTGGCAATGCCTCTCCTTAAACTGCCGAACTTGGCAATGCCTCTCTTGAAACTGCCGAACTTGGCAATGCCTCTCCTGAAACTGCCGAACTTAGCAATGCCTCTCCTGAGACTGCCAAACTTGGCAGTGTGGCAGCTGGTGGTGCCGAATCTCGGGCCAGTGGTGCCCAACTTGACAATGCGCTTGGCACAGAGGCTGCTACTCTCAGTGTCCGCTCGACATCCAC
This sequence comes from Sequoia sempervirens, assembly GCA_007258455.2. NCBI lineage: Eukaryota > Viridiplantae > Streptophyta > Pinopsida > Cupressales > Cupressaceae > Sequoia > Sequoia sempervirens. The sequence goes on along the minus strand of VDFB02233281.1, from coordinate 16,158 downwards.
CTGATGCCAATGGGTGATGTCGGAAGGGTAAACATTACGGTTGGCGATGGGCTCTCAATACGAACTGGCGGTGCTGGCAGGTTGGTATTATGGTTGCTTCCTGTACCTCCATCCCCGGTGTTGTTTGAGCATCTACAACCAAGGACACTTCTTCGTCTGTCGGCGAACTAGTGTCCGACGTCAAAGAGGACAATTCAATCAATTCCTCTTCCTCCTATTCGCCGCTTTCAGTTGATGCTTCCTTCGTCGATGCTTCCTTTTCCATCAATACTTCCCTGCGTTTCCTTTTCTTCCCCGCCTGCAAGGAATTTTCACCAACTTGTTTCAGCTCTAACTCCGTCTAGTAGAATGTCGTCGGCAACCCTGGATCCAAATTGGTGAGTGGCTCTGGCCGACCCCATCTGCCTCTGGTACTTGTGGATGGACAACATCTAGGAACAAGGCGATTGCATGCCGTGTCATGTAAAACGCCTTGTGCCTCTGTGACGAAAATTCTCTCATTCGCTCTGAAAGTAACCGCCCCTAATTATAAACTTTGCCCATGCTCAGGCCAATCATGTAGTCTACCATCCAAATGGTGATGTTTGACGCTCGACTTGTCGTTGTAAGTCTACACTTCATCAAATCTAGCAAGCATTTCCATTTTGGGGTTGCTAGGTGGTGCTTGCGCAACCCTCTATTGCCCGTATTCCATATGCTCTCATTCTCCTTGGCTGTCAAGTTAGTTTGACAAACTTTCTTGATGAGGTCTTCTTTGTGCTGTTGAGTCATTTTGTCGGGTTTGTTAACCCCCGCTCCTATTGCCAGGATGCCGAACACTCTCTCGAAGTCTTGTGGCCAAAACGACACTGTAATGACACAATCCCTGTAATCCAAAATGGACCTGTGTGAATGTCAGCAATAATTCTCTACCATTGCCTTCAACCAGGGCTCGAATTCCCAAGCGTTGAAGAATGGCAATAATACTACCTTGTCTACCCGAGCATGCCTTATTGCTATTTTGAGGATATGATCATCGACTACATTCCGCCACCATTGCTTGCATTCATTTCCCGTTAAGCTCTCCCAGGTCATGGTGTCTACTCCTGTATCTGTACTCATCTTCTTCTTTGCCAATGCCACCTTCAGCTTGTACTATATTACTTTCTTTCCCTTGTCCATTTTGTTGTTTCCTTGGCGTTGCAGTTCAACTATATTTCTTTTCGCCTGGCAATTAATTCTTGGCAGGAAATGGTTACTACAACTAGCTGTACTTGTGCTTAGGTTGTACGGTTCTAAGCTCGCCAAACTCTGTACGATGTGCCAATACTAGAGAATGTTGAAGCTTACTTTTTTTGTGACTTGGTTGGTCTAAAGGATTTGCAACTTTTGCCTTGGATTCTGCCATACGTTGTGGAGCCTCTGTGTAGATTGCTGTACGATGTGAGGAGATACAAAATGCCGTACAGTTTGGGAACTTTGGCAGATGTGGATGTTTGCAAGGTGCTTTCTATGTTTTTGCAGACGCTGTACTATAAACTTCCTTGGCTGCACTCTGAGCTTACTAGGCCTTATGCTGGTCTTTTCTGGCCGTACGCTGATCTTGCTTGGCTGTACACTGATCTTGCCTGGTCGGATGCTGAATTGTTTTGACTGTCTGGTCTCCTTGAAGCTATGTTCTCTAGTCCGTACGACCTTGTAATGTCCCCCTTTGGGATAACCTTGAATCTTGTCCTAGAATCACAAGCTTAATGTAGTTGGGGCTGTAACTTATCACTTATATACTTTAAACAAGATAAATCTCGGCTTTAGGTCCTTTGCATGAGTATACACACATCCACACATATATATATATTTCATATATACGTATACATATATATATATATATAGCTGCTTATAGTTGTTGATCCTTATTTCCTTAATCTTAATCTGCCTTTCAAATCATATTATGTTCCTTCCTTTATTCACATTCCATTTTATTCCTTTCACTACTCATTCTTCCTCCACAATCCTTTCATAAAATCTACAAATCAAGTCTTCATAATCTGCTCTTCTTCTGCTGGTATATTTGTGATATAATCATTTATCTTGCACACACATTAGATCTGCTCTTCTCGAGATTTTGAATAATATTTTCAATCTTCTCACCCCAAATTTAATGTGCATAGATATGGATAAGGTTCTATTTATATTTAAAGCCATGACCGAATAAGGAAGCAAGCTCCAAATTTGTTCCTTTAGCATGTCTTAAAACTTAGAAGTTTGCTAGTGGAAAATGGAAATAGAATTAACTTCAGATGAAATCCAATCACCCAAGGTCTAAACATGAGCACCACACAAGTATCTTCTTTCATATAAACCAATGACCTGATCTGCCACTGCCCACCTTATGGCTTGTCCCAGAGGTATTCTCGTAAGCCTTGGAAGTAATCCCTTCCACAAGGCTAACAACCCTTCTTCTGCAAAAATTGTCCTTATTGCATGAATCATGCCCTTATACTTAAGTTCTCCCGTCTCAACAGATCTAGTTTGGGCCATTAATATGGTTTTCACGACATCAAAAGGGCCTGTACAAATAGGACCTGCAATCCCTGCTAGAAATCCTGATATCATGGATCGCCATGGCTGAAGAGTCTGCCTGTCACCTTCATGCTTTTTCCACAGAACAACATCAAATGCATTCTTGGCAGTGAACATTGCTGATTGATTAATTCCATTTCTCATAACAGTTGGTGTTGCACCAGCCTAGAGGCCAAACAAAACCTTCCTCACACACAATGCTAGTTGCGCAACGAACTGGGCCTTTATACTTCAGTAACTCCGAAGCTAGACCTCTCTACTATTATAACCTAATCTTTACCACTTTTCATTGTTCAAAGAATTTCAAGTTCCAGTCATTCAATTATCTACAATTGTCCTTTCATGTTTGGGCAAAAGTACTAGCAGTAATATTATAGCTATTGTCTTCTAAAAGAATTAGAAGACCCGTCAACATGATCTGAAGTGACCTTGCTCCGTTCTTCTTCCTTTCAATTCTTCTAAACGGTGAACTGTTTTTTCTCCATCTCCCCCATCAAACAAGGGACCGAATCATGAATGGTTCGCTGGTTTTTCTTCCCCCCCCCCACTGTAATGTTCTTTTATTCTTCTTTATACCCACATAGGCTAAGGGACATATCGCTTCATTGTATGCGTTTGTCCCAGAAGACATGCCTATTGATTAATGATCTAACATTATCCTTAATGTTGCCGCCGATTTCCCTTGAGTCGATAGAAGATGCTTTCATATGCTTTCATGGTTTGTATTTCATATTAATGATTCCTTATTTTATATATATATTTAATATTTATTTAATTTGACAATATGTTATATATTATTGTGAGTATTTATTATAATGATCAAAGTATTTAATATTATAATACTTGTATTTGATAAGTGTAGTATTATTTTATGTTTAGTTTCTTTATTAATTTTATTTATCCATTAGATTATAATAATTATTTTTAATATTTATATCGTTATTTATAATATTTATTTTAATATTTAGAACGTTATTTAATATTTATAATTATATTATTGTCTGGGACAATTATAATTATGTCAAATGGTTAATATTTTAAATTTGTATTTTATTATCTTAATGTCACGATGGAGGGGACATGACAAACCCCTTGAATCTTCCCTCCTGGGTTTGTATGACCTCCTTCTACAATGCCTTGTGCCTTATTACGTGCTGTGTGATCTGCCAAACGATGCTCCTTTGGTTGCTAGTGTGGGCTATGCCGTATAATTTACTTCCCAAACCATGGTTTCTACCTTCATTTTTCCTCTGCACGGTGATTTCATGCTTTGTATCTTTTGCTCGACTCACCTTACTTGGGCCTTCTTTATGTCGTACGACCCTTTTGGCCAATATATAATCTTGGCAATTTTTGGTTTCCACCAATGTCTTGCCCTCGCTCAATGGCTGTACGATTTTCAATTTAATAATGATTCTTACTTTAATTTTCGCCAAGATTTACTTCTCTTGGTCGCTTCTTTGAATGGCTGTACAATTTACTTTTTGGCCAAGACTTGGCTATCTTTTATTTTAATTTTTCTCACTTTAATTCTCCATGTCTCTTTTAATTTTTTAATCTTTCCATTTTCCACTTCTAACTTTATTATCCCCCTCCTTTTTAATTTTTCTTCCTTCTCGTTTTTCCTTTTGTCCATTTTAATATTCTCGACTTCATTTTTCAATACTTCTGCCTTTTTTAATTTTTAATTTTTTCCATTTTTCTTTCTTTCTCATTTTTGAATTTTTTTGATTCCCCTCGGCAGTTTTTCTATTTTTCTCATTTTTTCTCTCCTCTCTCTTCAATTGTTTTTTCTAACTTCTCTCATCGTCTCTCTCCTCTCTCCGATTTTTTGTTTTTTCAGGCTTTTATCATCTTCTCTCTCTTCTTTCTCATATTTCCTCTTCGTTCCTTTGGCTTCATTACCTTTTCTGACCTTTAATTCCAACACATAATGCCACTTACACGCATATGGAGGTTTTTTTTAACAATCTTCATCACAACAAGTACCCATGTATTTGACATCAAACCATTTATCTAATAGAGGAGCAGGACCGATACCTTTAAAGTTGCCGTCGACATATCTTCCTCCGTACTGTTGGTACCACGTTACATCTTCCCCGTCTACTGTTGGTGGCCCAACTGGGTTTGGTATCGCTCTCCATAGTCTATCCGTCGTTGCTATCCTCGCCACTTTGGGCACCTTCCTTCTGTCCATTCTCATTTGCTTCAATAGGTCTTCTGTGTGTCCATTAACGTGTGACACAAATGTAGCTTTAGTCATTATCACTATTTTTCAGGCATAGGCCAATCGTCTCGGTGTATGCATTCCATTGCTCATCATCCCACCATTTTTCGTCTTCTTCATCGGTGTCACTCGGTTGGCGCTCCCTCCGCTCCGTCGCTTGCTCTTCTTTCTCTTTCTGAGCTTCTTCATCCAGTTCCTTGGCAAGGTATCCCCTCCTTATGCCTTCGTATGGGGCTTGGTAACTCTAGTGTCCCCCCATCCGTCGCCACAAGGTGGGTGTTCTGAACATTGCATTCGTTAGATGCTTGTGCACCCGAGGTACTACAATACCTTCATATTTCTTCTTTGCCAACCTTTCTTCAATAATCTGAGCTCCGCCTGATGCAACCCAGTCTTCTTAGGCCACTTATCCGCTTCCTCCTAGGCCCCATAGTTGTTCTCTATTGGGTTCCTCCTTCTGCACTAGCCAATCCTCTTTGGTTGCATATCCCAACATGTTTATTTGTACAGGTTCCTTACTTTCTTTGTAGATCTTCAACTTCAACCAGTTCACCGGATCCTTGAACATAGTGTCGTCTGGTCTTGCTAATTTAACTGCTCCATTGCCTTCGACTTCGTGGATCTAAAATGGTCCCAACCGTTTGATTTTAAACTTGCCTGGCTTGAGTTCGTTACGACCATTGTATTTCAAAACTAATTGCCCTGGCTACAAGTTTGCTCATCAGAGATATTTGTTGTGTCAAAACTTTTGTCAGTTTTGGTGTACCTCCGTCGCCCATTGAGCCAGTACTTGTTCGTCCAACTTGTTCAATTGGAATAATCTCTCCTTCAAACTCTCCGTATCACCCAGTCTATTTTCCACTGCAATTCTTAAACTCGACACTAGGTACTCCGCCGGTACTACAACTTCTTGCCCATACATTAATTGGAAGGGTGTATGGCCGATTGTTACTTTGTTAAGTCGTACGTACGCTCACAGCATGACTGGCAGTCGTTCCTCCCCATCTGCCTCCTCAATGCCACAAGATTTGTGGATGACTGATACAAGTATTTTGTTAGTTGACTTCGTCTGATCGTTTGCTCTTGGATAGTACGGGCTTGAAAGATTGTGTAGGATCTTGAACTCCGATGTCATCAGTCGTATGATGTGATTCATGAAGTGAGCTCCCCGATTGCTCGTAATTTGAATTGGTATACCGTATCTTGTCACAATCTGCTCGTACATGAATCTTGCCGTACTTACAACCGTGTTGTCTGGTAGTGCTCTAGCCTCCGCCCACTTCGTTAGGTACTCCATGGTGATGACAATGTATTGACATTGGTGCATTTGACTGACCTTCAATGGCTCGATGAAGTCCAACCCCCATCGCTCAAACAACTTTGGAGGCCGCGATGGGAAGAGCGGCATGAAGTTTCTCTTCAGTGGTTTACCAACCCTCTGGTAGGTGTCGCATTCTACCACCCACCTCCATGCGTTAGTGTGTACTGTCGGCCATTAGAGGCCTGCCAATAAAACTTTTCTTGCTGTGGCATCTGGACCCATGTGTCCTCCAGCCAGTCCTTTGTGCGCTTCCTTTAGTACTCCTGGGATTTCTTCCTCCATAACACATCGTCGAAGTACTTGATCGGGTCCCATATTATAGAGCAACTCGTTAATGAGTTGGAATGTTTTTCTCTTCAATACCAGTTTACACCGTTTTGCTAGTGGCATGTCCTTTGGGAATGATGAGGTGGATAAGTATTCCCCAATCTTCGCATACCATGGGGGTAGAGCTGCTATTTGGAATAAGTGTGCATTTGGAAAGTCTTCATTTACCCTGTTCGGTGGTTCGCCAGACCGTACTCTTGACAGTTGGTCGGCGATGGCATGGCTCTTCCTTGACCGTACGATGATGGTGAATGTGAATTCCTGTAGGAGTAGTAACCATGCCTACCCTTCCTTGAATGATTGGCTTGTTCACTAGTACATCAATGCCTGATGATCCACATAAAACATGAAAGGAGTTGCCAATAGATAGTGCCTGAACTTCTGTACGGTGTACACCATTCCCAAAGCTTCCCTCTCTGTCGTACTATAATTTTTCTCCGCTCTAGACAATAGCTGATTGGCGAAGTACACTGGATGGTCCAGTCCTTGAACGCTCACCTATGCTAGTGTTGCTTTGATAGCAAAGTTCGAAGCATCTACGTGCACATGAAATTCCTTGTCCCAATCAAGGTATGCCAGGATTTGCGAATTGATCATTCGTACCTTCAATTACTGGAATGCCGCTTCTTGTGCTTCCATCCATTCGAACGATTGCCCCTTGTAAGTATGTCCAGTGGATACGAGATTTGGGCAAAATTCTTTATGAATCTTCTGTAATGTTTGACGTGACCGAGGAATGATTTCACTCCCGTGACATTCTGCAGAGTTTCCACCTGCACGATCACCCGAATTTTGTTCAAGTCGATCTTCAGTCCTGCCTTGCAGACGATGTGTCCAAGTAGTTTTCCTTGAGGTACCATGAATTGGCACTTCTTGGGGTTGAGTGCCAACTAGGCTGCTTTGCATCGTTCCATACAATCCCGAAGGGCCTTCAAGTGTGTTTGCTCATTGCTGAAAATGGATGTCATCGAGGAACGCCTTGAAATTCCCTATGGACATCTTATCAAATATGTGCAGTGTGATCTGTTGAAAGGTTGTCGGAGCGTTGCATAGACCAAATGGCATCTTGTTGTACACATATACTCCGTCCTCAACAACAAAGGTTGTCTTGAGTTTATCCTCCTCAACTATGCTGATTTGATTATATCCTGAAAACCCGTCGAGGAATGAATACATCTTGTGCTGGACCACTTCCTCCAAGATTGAATCAGTGAATGGGATCGGAAAGGGATCCTTTATTGTCACCGCATTGAGGCTTCGAAAGTCTACGCATATTCTGATTTGTTCTGACTCCTTCAGAGATATCACTATTGGTGACACCTAGTCAGTCACTTCGACCTTGAATATAATTCCAGCCTCCAACATTTTTATAATTCCAATCACTTGTACCTTTGCAGCGTAGTTTTTGTTCATACGGTACGGTCTTTTCCGTACGGGCTGTGCTCTAGGTATAAGTGGGATTCGGTGTACGCACAACTCTGGAGGTATGCCCTTCAGATCCTTGTACGTCCATTTGAAGGCGTTCTTGTACTCCATGAAAATTTTAAAGGCGGTTGTTTTCAATATGGGGTTCCAGTCATCTCCCACTAGGATCGTACGGGGATTACTTTCTTCCCCCAGGTTGACCTTTATATTCAGTTCCTCGTACTTGATGACTTTATCTCCTTCAAAGTGATGTGCTGGTGTGTTGTTCACTCTGGCCACTCCTTTATATTCTCCATACTCTAGAGGGAACGGTTGGCTTGTTGATGCTTCGTCCTCCCCCATCCCTTTGTCTTTGACTTGTAACATATTGCAATCTTGCTAAAATACTTCGTAATCCTCCATTTGCTAGTGGAATAGTCCGCTCAAGGAATTTGTCTCATCTTCCGAGCACTCCTGGAGGTCTAGAATTCCTTTGTCATTCAGCTCTATGGTTCCTCCTTCCTCTATTTCAGCTCCTTTCTCCGATTCAAAGTTTGATGCTAGTTCTTCACTCACTGTTTGATTTCTCAGGTCAATCATGCACTTCCTTCCATTGCTCTCTATGGACAACGTGTTTCTTTTCCAATTATGATTCACCTTGGCTACCACTAACCACCCTCGTCCAAGCAATGCATCATACGCCTTCCTCTATAATGGAATGACTACGAAGTTCAGTAGAAATGGTTGTGTTCTGATCACCACCTTTTGCACCATCAACGTTCCCAACGGTTTGATGCCATGCTGATCGGCACTGATGAGTTGGAATGTCGGTGGCCAGAGTGTTGGCTTCTTGAGACTCTTCCATGTGTCTTCGGGTAGTACGTTGACTCCCGATCCTCTATCGATGAGAGTATTTGTCAAATTGTTCCCTCCGATCTCCATTTGAACAACTGTTGGAATCTTCCTGATGTTTGTTGTCAATAGTATGGAGTCAATGGTTTGCTCATCGTACGGTGATGGTTCTGGTACCAATTCTTGCCTTCGGTCCTTCGATCTCGGTTGCTTGCCATCCTTGACGACATTCGTCATTGCCAATCCCAACTGCGGCAAAGTCTGGAGAAGGTCGGTTACTTTTATCGGTACGGTGGTCTACAGTACCTACCATACCATGTTGGTTTTTGCCTCTGACTGCCAAGAGGTTCTAGGTTTCTCTAGAGGTGTTTTGTTTTCGTTCGTCATCGCTTGTTCCACTTCTGCTTTTGCTTCCTTCATCCTTTGATTTTCCGTACGTGGATCTGGGTAGGTTGTCTTCTTTGCTTGCGCTTTGGTGATCACCAGTACCTCTTGTTCTTCTACTTCCAGCATGTGGATACCCTTTTGCTTGGGGCATTCATTGTCTTCATGGTCGCTTGGTCGAGCTCTTCACTTAATTCATTTTCATTGTCATAAATTCTGTATCTTTCTTCGTACCGTGTATTGAAGGGTTCTTCATTCCTTCCCTCAACAAAATTTTGATGTTCTCTTCCGATAGATTGGTCTATTTCCTCAACATTTTCTGTGCTCTTCTAATGCTTTGGTTTATTTAAGTTAGGTCTTCATTAAATTCTTTATCAATTTGTTTGAGTCTTCGTCATTGGTTTTCTTGCTCTTGTAGCCTGAGTGATCACCGAACCTTTTCCTCTTGAGTTTCATGCCCGATTGGTACTTGGTTCTTGTCTTTGTTAGGCTGTACGAGCATTAAAGGTTGTTCACGTGATCATTAGTTGCTAGGAGTATGTCTCCGGTTAGTGTGTCGTTCCTCCTCTTCCCGTTTAGTTCGTTCTTCATACCGCTGTAATATTTGTTTCCTTCGGCGTTCTTGATCGGTCTTCGCCCGAAGGTCCTATAGGATGATGAAATGGCGGGCCATCAATCTTGGCAAACGGTTGAGGAGATGATCAACCTCGTCGTTTACTTGCAATCTATCCCAGATGATCGCTTGAGGGATCGCTCGCCTGAGAGCTTCCCTTCGTATGTGGTCTCTTAGTGATATATCCCATAGATTCACCAAATCTTTTGTCAACTCATCTTCCCTTTCTTCATTAGTTTCTATAGGCTCTTAAGTCGGTCGACCCATTACGCTGCCATCTTACTAACGAGTGATTTCCTTGGTACGCTTAGGCAATGACGCCAAATGTTTACTTCACAGGGTGTATTTCAACGTACTACGAAAGTAAACTAGTTATGCACAAGATATAGATACGTACAACATATTCCAGAACACAGAATGCATGAAATAAGGAATGCTTCTATTCATTTATCTATAGTAAAGTATCAACATTACAATCACATGGCTGTCAATAGTATTCTCATCATAATGTATTCCCGACAATAAGGACACAGTACATATAACGCTTGGCGGTGGTCGAGCAACCAACCGTCGTGATGTTTCATAACAACCCATTGACTACTAATCGAGACTTAATTACCCGAGTACACATGACATTTATTACATTAATTATTCGCACTACAACTATAGTTTTATTGAACATAAATGACTGGCCAACTACGACCGACTATGCTATAGCCGACTACAGTCAACTACAACTAAAGACAATTACGGCTTACATCATCCACCCCACAAAAGAAGTCGTCTTCTAGACGACATGGCAAACCAAAAAGGGAATGATATTACACATAATGCTAATGAGAGGAAGGGGGAAGCAAAGACGTCCTTGGATGCATTGATGAAGTTGGGGTATTCATTGGAGAGTGCTGCTCCCTCAATTGCCTCACTTCCTCTGTAAGCACGCAGAGCTGGTGGTTGGCGAGTATCTCTCGTTCCTTGGTGGCTTTAACCATGCGAGCTGCCTCCATCAACTGGCTTTTGGCCTTGTCCACCTCAGTGTCCCTTGTTGCCAACTGCTCTTCCAACTCCTTTACTCGCTGTTCCCACGCTTGCTCCCTTTGCCGTGCCTCTTCCTCCAAAGCGGTCACCTTGGCCTCCAAGGCCACTGCTTGGGCTTCCTCAACACTAGCTAGCCAGGTATGCTCCGTCAATTGTTTTTGAAGGTTCTTCATAGCTTCGACGGACTCATCTTTGACCTTTTGTAACATTCTGTATGTCTTAACCTTCCTTGCTAGTGCTAACTTAGTGGACAATATCTGGTGCTTTACGGCATAAAAGATGTTGTGGAAGGCTAACTCAATATGATAGAGACTTCAAGGTCACTGCTCGGGCTTCCTCAGCACTAGCTAGCCATGTATGCTCCGTCAATTGTTTTTGAAGGTTCTTGATAGCTTCGACGGGCTCATCTTTGACCTTTTGTAACATTCTATATGCCTCAACCTTCCTTGCTAGTGCTAACTCAGTGGACAATATCTGGTGCTTTACGGCATAAAAGATGTTGCGGAAGGCTAACTCAATATGATAGAGACTTTCCAGAACCCAGGCATCCCTTCCTGCCATCCTTGATGGTGGTGTACCATGCCATGCTCTGAGCATGCTGGGGTCTCGCTTGATTGCCATCCTTGACTAGTGAAGGTACGAGCAAACTCCGACTCACACTCCATTTGCACAAATCCAGGGATCCGCTGTACCTCTTGGGCCACAAGTGGGGAACAATTGACCTTGAGCTCTTTAGAGATGTGTCCCACGTGCATCATCACGCGTCCCATGTGTTGCTCTTCTACATATTGCTACATAGTCCCTAAAGGATCTGATGGATCCCGCTGTGACATCTCTATGACCAATCTGCTAGACCTAGTGGAGCCATCCTCCTCTTCATCGCTAGATGCTAACTGTAACTCCCCGTCTGCCGCAGGGGTCTCCCTCGATGTCTACCCCTCACCTTCTTGTACCCCTGCTACTATCTCCCCTCTCCCTTGTAGCTGCTGGCTGCTGGTGTATCCCTTCCTCTTCTGCTAACCTGGCAGTGACACTCTGCTGAGTTTGGAGGAGTGGGCCTCCCTCATCCGCACCCCCATTCAAAGCCTCTGAAGGGTTGGGCACTGGTTCCTCTGCCACCTCAAGCATAACACCCACCGACTCAAGCCAATCAACTATTTGTGCCACTCCTGGCACTTTTGCTAGTGTAACAAGGGGGCCTGGTGATTCCGTCAATGTCGTGTCCTGTTCCTGTGTTGTAATCATCCCCCATGTAGTCACTGGCCGAGTTGTCGATGGTAATCCTGGTGGTCTCAACACTAGTATGTCTGTTGATGCGGCAGGGGCTGAGGTTCCTGGTGGTGTAACCCCTGAAACTGCCAGACCTGGCGGTGTAACCCCTGAAGCTGTCGAACTTGGCAGTACATCTCCTATTGCCGAACTTGGCAATGCCTCTCCTGAAACTACCGAACTTGGCAATGCCTCTCTTAAAATTGTCGAACTTGGCAATGCCTCTCCTGGAACTGCCGAACTTGGTAGTGTGGCTGCCAACCTTGGCGGTGTGGTAGCTGGTGGTGCTGAGTCTCGTGCCAGTGGCACCCAACCAGGCAATGTGCCTGGCACAGAGGCTGCTACTTTCAGTGTCTGCCCGACGCTAATGGGTGATGCCGGAAGGGTAAACGTTATGGCCGGTGATGGGCTCCCGATATGAATTGGCGGTGCTGGCAGGGTGAAGCTCGTTGGTTGGAAGGGTGGTATTACGACTGCTTCCTCTACCTCCATTCCTGGTGTCGTCTGAGCACCTACGACCAAGGACACTTCTTCGACTGTCGGTGAACTGATGGCCGATGTGGAAGAGGACAATTCAATCAGTTCCTCTTCCTCCTCTTTGTCGCTTTCTGTTGATGCTTCCTTTTCCATCGACACCTCCCTGCGTTTCCTTTTCTTCCCTGCCTGTAAGGAGTTTTCGCTAACTTGTTTCAGCTCTAACTCTGTCTAGTAGAATGCCATTTGCGACCCTGGATCCAAATGGTTGAGTGGCTGCAGTCGACTCCATCTGCCCTCTGGTACTTGTGGATGGACGACATCTAGGAACAAGGCAATTGCATGCTGTGTCATGTAAAACACTTTGTTCCTCTGTGAGAAAAATTCTCCCATCTGCTCTGAAAGTAACCACCCCCAATTATAAACTTTGCCCATGCTCAGGTCAATCATCTCGTCTACCATCCAAATGGCGATATCCGACGCCCGACTTGTTGCTGTCAATCTGCACTTCATCAAATCTAGCAAGCATTTCCATTTTGGGGTCACCAGGTAGTGCTTGCACAACCCTCTATTGCCTGTATTCCATATGTTCTCCTTCTCCTAGGCTGTCAAGTCAGTTCGACAAACTTTCTTGATGAGGTCTTCTTTCTGCTGTTGAGTCATTTTGCCGGGTTTGTTAACCCTCACTCCTGTTGTTGGGATGCCGAACACTCTCTTGAAGTCTTGCGGTCAAAACGACACTGTAACGACACAACCCTTGTAATCCAAAATGGACCTGTGTGAATGTCAGTAGTAATTCTCTACCATTGCCTTCAACCAGGCGAATTTCCGAGCGTTGAAGAATGGCAATAATACTGCCTTGTCTACTCGAGCATGCCTTAGTGCTATTTTGAGGATACGATCATCGACTGTATTTCGCCACCATTGCTTGCATTGATTACCCGTCAAGCTCTCCTAGGTCATGGCATCTACTCCTATATCTACACTCATCTTCTTCTTGTTTGCCGATGCCACCTTCGGCTTGTACTGTATTACTTTCTTTCCCTTGTCCATTTTGTTGTTTTCTTGGCGTTGCAGTTCAACTATATTTCTTTTCACTTGGCAATTAATTCTTGGCAGGAAACGGTTACTACAACTGCCCGTACTTGTGCTTAGGCCGTACGGTTCTAAGCTCGCCAAACTTTGTACAATGTGCCAATATTGGAGAATTTTGAAGCTTACTTTTTTTGTGACTTGGTTGGTTTGAACGATTTGCAACTTTTGCCTTGGATTCTACCATATGCTGTGGAGCCTCTATGTAGATTGCCGTATGATGTGAGGAGATACAAAATTCCGTACGGTTTGGGAACTTTGGCAGGTGTGGAGGTTTGCAAGTTGCTTTCTATGTTTTTGGAGACGTTGTATAATAAGCTTCCTTGGCCGCACTCTGAGCTTACTAGGCCTTATGCTTGTCTTTTCTGGATGTACGTTGATCCTACTTGGCCGTACATTGATCTTGCTTGGCCGGACGTTGAACTCTTTTGACTGTCTGGTCTCCTTGAAGCTATGTTCTCTAGTCCGTATGACCCCCTTGAATCTGCCCTCCCGAGTCCGTACGACCTTTTGCAATGCCTTGTGCCTTACTACGTGTTGTGTGATCTGCCGTACAATGCTCCTTTGGTTGCTAGTGCGGGCTATGCTGTATAATTTACTTCCCAAATTGTGGTTTCCACCTTCATTTTTCCTCTGTACAGTGATTTCATGCTTTGTATCTTTTGCTCGACTCACCTTACTTGGGCCTTTTTTTATGTTGTACGACCCTTTTGTCCAATATATAATCTTGGAAATTTTTGGTTTTTGCCAATGTCTTGCCCTCCCTTGATGGCTGTACGGTTTTCAATTTAATAATGTTTTACTTTAATTTTTTGGCATGGATTGATGGATGATCGAGACGCGGATGGATTTTTCAGCGATTTTGACGAAATCTGGATTTGATCGCCGATGCCGACCGATCCGGATCCTGATTTCGCAAGCGATGATGCCGGAACGATGGATTCTTTATTTACGCGATGCCTTTATCGATGATTTGATTCTCTTGATTGCGCGATGCTGATGCTGACTGAAGCGCCGATCTCGCCCTTTCGATTTGATGCCGAGAAAGCGGAATCTTTCTAATATTTCCTCTTTGTTCCCCTGGCTTCATTACCTTTTCTGACCTTTAATTCTGACACATAATGCCACTTACATGCGTACGAAGGTATTTTGTAACAATGCACATCATAGCAAGTACCCATGTATTTGACATCAAACCATTTATCTAATTAACTCTTCCGTCGACATATCTTCCTCCGTACTGATGGTGCCACGTTACATTTTCCTCGTATACTGTTGACGGCCCGACTAGGTTTGGTATCACTCTCCACAGTCCATCCGTCGTTGCTGTCCTCGCCACCTTCGGCACCTTCCTTCTCTTTGTTCTCATTTGCTTCAATAGGTCTTCTGTGTATCCATCGACGTGTGACACGAACATATCTTTAGTCATGATCACTGTTTTTAGGCATGGGCCAATCTTCTTGGCATATGCGTTCCATTGCTCATCATCCCACCATTCTTTGTCTTCTTCGTCGGTGTCACTCGGTTGGTGCTCCCTGCACTCCTTTGCCGCTTGCTCTTCTTTATCTTTTTGAGCTTCTTTATCTAGTTCCTTGGCAAGGTATCCCCTCTTTATGCCTTCGTACAGGGCCTGGTAACTCTAGTGTCCCCCCATCCGTCGCCACAAGGCGGGTGTTTTGAACACTGCATTCATTAGATGCTTGTGCACCCGAGGTACTGCAATACCTTCAACTTTTTTCTCTGCCAACCTTTCTTCAATAATCTTATCTCTACCTGATGCAGCCCAGTTTTCTTCGGCCACATATTCGCTTCCTCCTAGGCCCCAGTCTTGTTCTCTATTGGGTTCCTCCTGCACTAGCCAATCCTTTTTGGTTGCGTATCCCAACATGTTTATTTGCATAGGTTCCTTCCTTTCTTTGTAGATCTTAAACTTCAACCCATTCATCGAATACTTCAACACAATGCCGTATGGTCTTGGTAATTTAACTACTCCGTTGTCTCCGACTTCGTGGATCGAAAATGGTCCCAACCATTTGATTTTAAACTTGCTTGGCTTGAGTTCGTTATGGCCATTGTATTTCAAAACTAACTGCCTCGGTTGGAAGTTTGCTCGTTGGAGATATTTGTCTTGCCAAAACTTCCGCCGGTTTTGGTGTACCTCTGTCGCGCATTGAGCTAGTACTCGTCATTCGTCCAACTTGTTCAATTGGAATAATCTCTCCTTCAAACTCTCCATATCACCCAATCTATTTTCCACTACAATTCTTAAACTTGGTAGTAGGTACTCCTCCGGTACTACAGCTTCTTGCCCATACATTAATTGGAAGTGTGTATGGCCGGTTGTTACTTTGTAAGTCATTCGTACGCCCACAACATGGTTGGCAGTCGTTCCTCCCAATTTGCCTCCTCAAAGCCAGAAGATTTGTGGATGACTATTACAAGTATTTTGTTAGTTGGCTCTGCCTGACCATTCGCTCTTGGATAGTATGGGCTAGAAAGATTGTGTAGGAACTTGAACTCCGATGTCATCAGTCGTATGACGTGATTCACGAAGTGAGCTCCCCGATCACTCATTATCTGAATTGGTATCTCTTACCA